>CM038214.1:301832825-302029708 GCA_021442155.1 Cymbidium sinense | reverse complement strand
AATAAAATTGAATAAAATAAAAAAATAAAAATAAACTAAATAAACTTAAACCTACCAGTTTACTTAATTTAAAAAATTAAAAAATAAAATATTCCATAACCCTAAATCTTAAAATTAACCATAAACCCTAAACCCTAAAACCTAAACTAACAACTCTAAACCCTAAACCCTAAATCCAAAAACCATAAAACCCTAAACCCTAAACCCTAAACCAAAAAATAATAAATCCTAAATCCTAAACTTTAAACCCTAATGCATGATGCTACACTATGTTATAACATCTTATGTTATAATACATTATAACATATAATATTATATTATATTATGTATCACATCATAAGGGATTGCTTATGATAAAATATCATAAAATTATTCTAACTAATAAAAAACTATATAGTTTAATTGTATCACATACATATTTTAAATTTAAATAATACATTATGAAGCCATACTCTACTTATTATGAATTTGGCCAAATTTGACCATTTTAAACTCTAAATCAACATTTTATATATAATGCTAGTGTAGACCGCATGATTGTAAAATACTAAAAGAATTTAAAATGCATAGAACAATATATTATGATATATGTTGTTTTACTATGCTACAACTTATAATATTTATTTTGAACATAAAATCTTTTTTTTAGAATACAGTGGCATAGCACCTTTGGTACTACAACCTAATTCCCACTTTAAATTTAACAAATTTCATCATCTAATTTATTAAATCAATATTTTTATGATTTATTTTAATATAAACTATAGGGCACAATGCCATAATATACTAAAACTTTTCAAAACATCTTATAACATACAAAAATACATCATTACATGCTAAAATATATGATGCTACATTATACTATAATATATGGTATTATAAAATGACTTAGCATTAGGATTTAGGGTATTCAAGTCTCTAATAGTCAAAGGAAAGTCTCTTGAAGACATTTTCTTCAGCTTTCAAAACTATGTTAAGATTAGGTCAATCTTTATATCTACTCCTAATGACATATTTATTCAAGGCTTAGGGTTTAAGGATTAGGGTTCAAGTTTAGGGTTAGTTTAGGGTTTAGGGTTTAAGGTTAGCATAAGATTTAGGGTTTAGGGTTAAATTAGAGTTTAGGGTTTGGGGTTTAGGGTTTAAAGTTTAGGGTTGTAAGTTTTAGAGTTTAGGGATTAGGGTTTTAGGGTTTTGGATTTTAGGTTTTAGTGTTTATGGTTTAGGGTTTAAGGTTTTGGGTTTTAAGGTTTAATGTTTAGTGTTTAGGGTTTAGGGTTTAAGGTTTTGGATTTTAAATTTAGGGTTTAGGGTTTAGGGTTTGGGGTTTAGGGTTTAGGTTTTAGCTTTAGGATTTAAGATTTAGTTTAGGGTTTAGGTTTAAGCTATTTTTTTTAAAAAACACAAATTGATTCAACATTTCTTCTTTTTATTTCATCAACCAAGTAGTACCCCAAGTTTTCTAAGACACAAGTGATGACATATATCAAAAACGCACCGAGCAAGCAAATAAAACCCTATATAAGTAAAACTTTCTCCACTATAAAGAAATAGTTACATAAGTAGTAGATCGGATTAATTGTTCTTCAATTTCTCTAGTTCCCATTAGAACCACCCCCGTCTATTGATTAGCAGGATCCGCCATCATATCCCTGATCTCTCCCTTTGCCACAACCATGACTATAACCTTTGTTGCTCCTCCGGCTCCATAATCACCACTAGTTTGATCACCACCTCTATATCCACCAGCGCCTCTAGATCCTCCACCCACACTACGATAACAGTCGCCTCCGCCTTCGCATCCACTGTTAGATCTAGATTGAGCTGAGTTGATGATGAAGTTCCTGCCATCAAGGTTGTGCCCATTCTTAAGGTTTAGGGTTAGTTAGAGTTATTTTAGGATTTAGGGTTTGGATTTTAGAGTTTAGGGTTATAGGTTTTAGGGTTTAGGGTTTAGGGATTTATGGTTTAGGGTTTAGGGTTTAGGGTTTAGAATTTATGGTTTAGGGCTTAGGGATTAAGTTTTAGACATTAGGGTTTTTTTAGGGTTTAGGTTTGTACAAGGATTATTGTGGGTTTAGGGTTTAGGGTTAATTTTAGGGTTTAGGTTTTATTTAAAAATTAAATAAATCAATAGTTTAGGTTTATTTACTTTATTTTTTATTTATTTGAGTTTACTTTATTTTTTTTATTTTTCTTTAGGTTTATTTTTTATTTTTATTTTATTTAGATTATTTATTTTATGTTTATTTATTTTAGTTTAGGTTTTTTAATTTTGTTTATTTTTTAGGTTTAGGTTTATTTTTTAGTTGAGTTTTATTTTTATTTTAAGTTTTAGGTTTAAGTTTTATTTTTATTTTTTAGTTTAGGTTAGATTTATATTTAATTTATTTAGGTTTAGGTTTTTGGTTTATATTTTAGGTTTATTTTTAGGTTTTGTTTTTTAGTTTAGGTTTAGGTTTATTTTTACTTTATGTTATTTTATTTAGCTTAGGTTTAGGGTTAGGTTTAGTTTATTTTATGTTTAGGTTTAGGTTTTATTTATTTTAGTTTAGTTTATTTTACTTTTGGTTTATGTTTATCTTATTTTGTTTATTTTATTTTTAGTTTAGGTTTAGGTGTTTTTTCAATTTAGGATTTAGGTTTTATTTTTTATTTATTTTTAGGATTTATTTTTGGTTTATGTTTTTATTTAGGTCTTATTTTATTTTATTTTAGGTTTCTTTCATTTTTTGTTTTTATTTTTATTATGTTTTTTATTCTTAGGTTTATAATATTTTTATAATTTTGTTTAGGTTTTTATTTATTTTATTTTAGTTTATTTTTATTTTTTATTTTATTTTATTTTTAGGTTTAGGTTTAGGTTTTAGTTTAAGTTTATATTTTATTTTAATTTATTTATTTTATTTAGGTTTAGGTTTTTAAGTTTTTACAATTTAAGGTTGAGGGTTTAGGGTTTAGGGTTTAGGGTTTATGGTTTAGGGTAGGTTTAGAGTTAGGGTTTAGGGTTTAAAGTTTAGGGTTTAGGTTTGCTTTAGATTTTAGGGTTAAGGTTTTAGCTTTAGGTTTTGGGGAAGGTTTTAGGGTTTGGGTTAGTTTTTAGTTTTGGTTTAGGATTTTAGGGTTTAGGGTTAAGGATTTAGGGTGGATTGGGTTAAGGTAATGTGGGTTTAGTGGTTGTTTTTCTTAATTAAGCAAACCAGGTTTATGTTTATTTAGGTTTTATTTTATTTTATTTTAGGTTTCTTTATTTTATTTTATTATATTTTTATTCTTAGATTTATTTTATTTTTTAGTTTATTTTAGGTTTTAATTTATTTATTTTTATTTTATTTTTATTTTTATTTTATTTTATTTTTAGGTTTAGGATTTAGTATAGGTTTTCATTTTATTTTATTTTATTTTATTTTATTTTATTTAAGTTTAGCTTTTATTTATTTATTTTATTTTTAGGTTTTATTTAGTTTAGGTTTTAGGTTTTAGGGTTTAAGGTTTAGTTTTAGTATTTTGGTTATGGTCCGGTTTTAAGGTTTAGGGTTTAAAGTTTAGCATTTAGGTTTAGGTTTAGTGTTTAAGCTTAAAAGCTTTTGAGTTTGAGGGGTAGTATGTGGTCAAGGTCCGTGGTTGCTGTTAGTTTAGGTTAAGAGGGTCAGATCAGGGTAAGATTTGGCTTAGGGTCATGGTTAGTTATAGTATGGGTTTAGGTTTGTTAGATTTAAGGTCCAGTTTTAGGGTCAGATTTAGGGTAAGTTAGTATTTAGGGTTTAGGGGTTAGTGGTTTAGAAGTGGTTTGGGGGTTTAGAGTTTTTTATTTTTTTAAATTAAGTAAACTAGTAGGTTTAGGTTTATCTAGTTTATTTTTCTATTTATTTTATTTTATTTTATTTTATTTTTTATTATTTAGGTTTATTTTTTATTTGTATTTAACAACAGAAAGATCCCAAGATATTAAAGAAAACAAGACATTTTAGTTATTTAGGTTAGGGTTAGGGCTATGTGTTTTGGTTTAGGGTTAAGGTTTAGGATTTTAGGATTTAGGTCAGTTTAGGGTTTAGGCCTAGTGTCATTAGTGTTTAGGGTTTAGGGTTTAGGGTTTATGCTTAGTTTAGGGTTTATGGTTTACTGTATAGGTTTTTAGGTTTAGGGTTTAAAGTTTAGAATTCAGGTTTAGCGTTTAAAGTTATTATAGTAGGGTTTATGGTTTAGGATTTAAGGTTTATGGTTTAGGAATTTTTTAAAAAAGCAAATTGGTAGTTTAGGTTTAATTTAGTATATTTTATTATTTATTTTAGTTTATTTTATTTTATTTAGGTTTATTTTTTATTTTATTTAATTTAGTTTAATTATTTTAGGTTTATTTATTTAGTTTAGGTTTTGTATTTTAGTTTATTTTTAAGGTTTATGTTTAGGTTAATGCTTATTTTATAGTTTAATTTTATTTTAATTTTAATATTTTAGGTTTAGGTTTTATTTTTTATTTTTAGGTTAAGGATAAGGTTTTTATTTAATTTTTTTAGGTTTAGGTTTAAGGTTTTAATTTTTTGGTTTATTTTTAGGTTTTATTTTTTTTAATTTAGGTTTAGGTTTATTTTTAGTTTATTTTATTTTATTTAGGGTTTATTTTACATTTTTAGTTTAGGTTTTCTTTTATTTTATTATTTTATTTTGCCTTGGTTTTTTTAGGTTTTATTTAGTTTAGGTTTAGGTTTTAGGTTTTAGTTTTTCAAATTTAGGGTTTATGGTTTAGGGTTTCGGATTTAGGGTTTAGGGTTTAGGTTTAGCGTTTACGGTTTACTGTTTATTATTTTAGGGTTTAGGGTTTAGGGTTTAGGGTTTAGTGTTTAGTGTTTAGGATTTTTAGGGTTTATAGTTTAAGGTTTGTGGTTTAGGTTTTAGGTCTAGGGTGCAAGTTTTAGTTTAGGGCTTAGGTTTTCTTTTAATCGAGAATAAATTCCAATTCAGCTTCTTCTTTTCAATTTCATCAACCAAGTAAAACACCAAGTTTTCTAAGACATTAGAGATGACACAGATAAAAAATGACCATGCATAGAAAATCAAAAACCTTAAATAATTAGAACTGTCTCTACTGTAAAGACTAAAGTAGTTCCAGCAAATATCGATCAATCATTCTTCAGTTTCTCTAGTACCCGTCAAACCAACCTCGACCACTTGAGTAGCTAGATCCACCATGATATCCTCGATCTCTCCATCCGGCTCCACCATAGTTGTAACCTCCAATGCTCCTCCCTCCATAACCACCGCTTAATATTAACCACACCTCCAAATCCCCAACACCACCGCGATGACCAACGCCTTCCTCCATCGAGATCTAGATCGGCCTAGTTGATGACATTCTTGCCATCAAGGTTCTGCCAATTCTTAGAGTTTAGGTTTATGTTTATTAGGCTTTAGGGTTTAAGTTTATTTTTTAATTTATTTAGTTACTTTAGGTTTAAGGTTTAGGGTTAGGGTTTAGGGTTTATGGTTTAAGGTTTAGGGTGTAGGGTTTAGAGTTTAGGGTTTTATGGTTTATGTTTTAGGGTTTAGAGTTTAGGACTACGGTTTAGGGTTTAGGGTTTAGGGTTTTTTAGGGTTTAGGGTCTTAGGTTTAGGGTTTAGGTTTTAGGTATAGTGTTCAAGTTTTAGTTTAGGGTTTAGGTTTTTATTTTTTTAATAGAGGACAAATTTGGATCTAACATTTCTTCTTTTCAATTTCATTAACCAAGTAACACACCAAGTTTTGTAAGAAAGCGACATAGATAAAAAAGCAAGCAAACAAAGAGCAAATCAAAACTTTAGTAAAAAAATTGTCTGTATTATAAAGACACAATTCCATAAGTAATAGATCGGATCGACCGTTCTTCAATTTCTCTAGTTCCCATCAAAACCACCCGACCTCTCGGGATCCACCATCATATCCTTGGTCTCTCCTCAAGCACCACCATGGTAACCTCGCGCTCCCCTCCATAACCACCATGCCCACCACCACCTCCATATCCACTAGCACCACTAGATCTCCCACCACCACTATGATAATTGTCGCCATCGCTTCCACTGTGATCAGGATCAGCCCGGTTGACGGTGTTGTTCTTATGATCAAGGTTCTGTCAATTCTTAGGGTTTAGGTTTAGGTTTAGCTTTATTAGGTTTTAGGATTTAAGTTTACTTTTAAATTTATTTAGTTACTTTAGGTTTAGGTTTAGGGTTTGGGGTTTATGGTTTAGGGTTAGGGTTTAGAGTTTAGGGTTTAGGGTTTAGGTAGGGGTTTAGGTTTTAGAGTTTAGCGTTTAGCATTTAGGTTTAGGGTTCTTTTATTTTTATTTTTATTCTTTTTTTTTAAATTAAGTAAACTAGTAGGTTTAGGTTTATTTAGTTTATTAAGTTTTTTATTTATTTTTATTTATTTTATTTTTTATTTTTATTTAGGTTTATTTTTATTTATATTTAGTTTAATTTATTTATTTTAGTTTAGGTTTTTATTTTAGTTTATTTTTTAGGTTTAGGTTTTGGTTTAGGTTCATTTTTTAGTTTAATTTTTTTTATTTTATTTTTCAAGTTTAGGTTTTATTTTTTATTTTAGGTTTAGGTCTAGGTTTATATTTTATTTTTTTATGTTAAGCTTTTAGGTTTTTTTAAGGTTTTATTTTTTTAGTTTAGGTTTAGGTATAGAATATTTCTTTTAGGTTTAGGTATTATTTATTTTAGTTTAGCTTTAGGTTTATTTTTTTATTTATTTTAGGTTTAGGGAATTTTTAGGTTTATGGTTTATGTTTTATTTTTTATTTATTTTTAGGTTTATTTTTTAGGTTTAGGTTTTTTTAGTTTTTATTTTATTTTATTTTTATTTTAGGTTTAGTTTTTATTTTATTTAGGTATTTTATTATTTAGTTTAGTTTAGGTTTTCATTTATTTTATTTTATTTTAAATTTTTTATTTTATTTTCTTTATAGGTTTAGGTTTAGGTTTTGATTTAAGTTTTAGTTTAGGCTTTAATTTGTTTTATTTTTTAATTTATTTTAGTTTAGGTTTTTTTATTTATTTATTTTTATGTTCTATTTAGTTTAGTTTAGGTTTTAGCTTTTAGGGTTTAGGGTTTAGGGTTTAGGTTTGTGGTTTAGGGTTTATGGTTTAGGGTGGATTTAGGGTGGGGTTTAGGGTTTAGGTTTAGGGTTTAGGTTTAGTGGTTTAGGGTTTAGGGTTTAGATTTTAGGATTTTAGGGTTTAGGTTTGGGATTTAGTGTTTTAGGTTTAGGGTTCAAGTTTAGATCGGGTTTTTTTAGTAGAGAATAAATTTAACATTTCTTCTCGTCGATTTCATCAACCAAGTAACATAGCAAGTTTTCTAAGACACAAGAGACAACATATACCAAAATTGACCACGCATAGAGCAAATCAAAAACCTTAGATAACTAAAACCATCTACTATAAAGACATAATTCCATATGTAGTAGATCGGATTGGTCGTTCTTCAGTTTCTCTAGTTCCCATCAAAACCAGCCCGATCTCTAAAGTAGCAGGATCCACCATCACATCCCTGGTTTCTCCCTCCGCCACCACCACGGCAGTAACTTCCGTTGCTCCTCCTACCTCCATAACCACCACTGCTCTGACCACCACCTCCATATCCACCAGCACCTCCAGACTCCCCACCACCAATGTGATAACTGCCACCTCTGCATTCACCTCCACTACCAGATCTAGATTGATCCTGGTTGATGATGTTGTTCCTATCATCAAGGTTTTGCCCATTAAGGTTTTAGTTTAAGTTTAGAAGTTTAGGATTTAGGTTTATGGTTTAGTTTTAGGTTTTATTTAGTTTTATCAGTTTAGGTTAGGGATTAGGGTTTATTTAGTTTAGGGGTTTAGGGTTTAGTTTTTAGCTTTTAGGGTTTAGGGTTTTAGGGGTTAGATTAAGTTTTAGGGTTTGAGGTTTAAGGTTTAAGGTTTAGGGTTTAGGGTTTAAGGTTTTAGGGTTGTATAGGATTTAGGGTTTAGGGTTTAGAGTTTAGGGTATCCAGGGAGGGGATGTTAGAATTTTATTACCAAGGAAAAGATACAATGTTCTTAGTTAAAGCTCTAAAATTCTACTCTGAGCAACAAGAAAAAAAGAGCTAAAGCGCCATCTAAATACATTAGAAAAAGAAAATAAAACAAAAGAGCAAATACAATAGCAAAAAATCATAAGAGAAAAAAATAGAGAGTAAGACTACAATAAATCTTGAAAATAGTAAAAGAATGAGTCAACAATAGTATAAAAGAAATCAACAACACACTACAAAGACAAAAGTCATAGCTAAAAAGGATAAGGATAAAGAGAGGAAAAGGAGAGTGTTGAGAAAGAGAATGCTCAGGCTCAATTAGGATCCTCTCAAGGGGCAACAATACATATGAGCATCAAAACTTCATAAAGAATGGTTACAATTATATGTAATGCTACCAACCAGAGAGAATAGGTGAGTAACATCAAAGCAATCATAGCCAGCATACCTGATACAAGAAAACATCCAAGGCCAGCAGTCAATAGTGTTCTAGATCCTGCAACGTTTAACAAAGAGAAACCAACCAACAACTAGCTAATAGTCAAACCACCAAACAAAAACCACAACAAACTAATCATAATAACTCAGAGTGAGGCTAGAACAAAGGAAAAACACCAACAACAACCATTACTTAAATATCAATCCAAGCTCCAAACTAGGGAAAACTAGAACCATCAATCATCAAGCACCAAACCCATGTTGATTAATAGAGAAATAGCCAAAATAACCAAGAAAGGAGCCCTCAAGCCAAAGTCCTAACAAGTAGCAGTCACCAAGCCAAACTAGGGTGAGCAACCACAAATGATTAAATAGCTCAGAAATGAAACCACCAATTGAAGGAAACATAACTTGCAGTGCAAATCAATAGAAGACAAGACAGCCACACAAAAAGAGGCCAAAGGCAGCCACCAAACACTAGAAACCAAAAAGTCCAATCCAAAAGGATAAACAAAGGTTCAACCATCACAAAGAAAAGGCTCTAAATTTTTTCAAGAAGAAGGAAAATACCAACAAGGAAAAAATCAACCAACCAAGATTCTAAGGATAGAACTAAAGTCCTCCCAACCAAAAGCTATAAAATAGCCATAAGGCAACCACTAGACAATAACCCATAATACGTAACAAATAAAAGAAGCATCCCTAGCAAGAAAAAGTAGAAAACTAACAAAGTACCATAAAATAGAGGTCTAATAGAAGCACAACAACCATAGAAATGCAATAATAGTAGCTAGCCAAGACATCTTGAAAAAAACTTCCCTAGCAATAAATACTAACCCGACATGAAGCATAATAACAACACAAAATGTGCTGCAAATAATGCACCCAATAGAGGCTAATCCCAGGAGAATAACCAAATGCAAAGCCAAGGCAAAAGAAGGATCTAGCAGTAAACAATAAGGAACTAGGAGGAAAACCCAAAAAAGTAGCCAGGAAATTCATCAAAATAAGGTTCAGAAAGGCAAGAACCAACAAAAATTTCCACTAGAAAGGCCACCATCCAACCATGAAAAACAAACAAAAGTAATTGAGTTCAAGAGGAGAGCCAACAAACCAACCAGTGCAGAAAATAGAATAAATCTAGAGCATAACCCATCTCATCCACAAATAAACAGAGTAACAAGGCACATGATCTAGTCTCTTTAGGGAGTGAGTTTAAGGACTTAGTATTTTCTTAATAAATAAATAGCCTAGCTATCTTAGATAAGCATAAAGACTTTCTTACATGTATTTAAAATCATAGGAGTTAGTTGGTGGCCACCCCAGGCAGTTGTAAGTCCAAGCTATCGGGTGGTTTGTCCTCTCTTGTGGAGTCAAACCAAATACCCATTTTTGCCTTAGATTTAGGTTGTGCTTTCGGCCCTCACTGAAGCTCCCTAGATTTAGGTTCTGAGGTTATTTTTCCCCTTTTGGGCCATATGCATAATTCCTCACCTCTTAGACATTTCCTTAATCTAGTGTTAAGGGATCTTAAGTCTAAATTACTAATGAAAAGATACAACTCAAACAAACTAAATCAATTTCTAAAATATAAAGCCAATTATAGGATAATTTGAGATGCTCAGGTTTCTCAACATCATAGGCATCTTCTACTTATCTTCCAATTTGACTTCAATAATAACTCCTCTTTTGACCAATCCCATTTGATCTTCAAAATAAACCAATCGATTGATAGTCCTTCCTATTGAAATCCTCAGAAACAATGATCATTTACCTTAATCAAGAGTTTTCCTAAGAGATCCTATCCCTTAGGATGTAATTAACTATGGGGGCTTCCCTTGTTGGGAACTTAATGAACCCGATTTAAAATAAACCTTGCATTACTTCTCCATGTGAAGTAGGGAAAGAATATCTAGTACATATGTAGACCCATTATCTTTAGGAGTCCTTATTGAGGTGATTAGGTCCATTAAAGGGTAGTGACTTCTATCTTTCAAGCTAGTACACTATTCTTTGATGACATACTAGATCACCTGAATAAGTACATCTACGGATCTGCGTGGTGTTCTAAAGAAAGATAAATTTCTATAAGGCCTCTTATTTCTTTTCTAACTAACAGATTTGAAAGGCAACTCCCCAATAGGAATTTATTCACCACAGTGTTATAACAAAACTAAAACCAACAAAAATGTACAATAACATTAGTAACACACCACCACATTCATATATATGTGAAGTTATATTGTTATGTATATTATATTTTAATATTCTTTCTTATAATATATTATCTTACATTACACCTTAAAATGAATCACTTTAAGAAAAAATTTTATAAAATTTAGTTGAAAAATAAACATTTCTTTTGAAGGAAAAATTTCATTCTTTTGATTAAATGACACACTATAGAACACCCCAAAGATGTTCCCTAAAGTCTACCTTAAATTTGGTCAAATCCCATCATCTCATCCTACATATCAGTGTTTTTAAGAATTATACTAGTACAAACTCTACTATATCATAATATAACAAACTAAAATATGCTAAACAACATGAAGTAATACACAATAGTATGCTATAATGCATGATTCTACATTATGGTATGGCATCCTATATTATAATAGACTATAACATATTATATTATATTATATTATATTGCATATCACATCAAAATTTCTTAAGATAAAAATCATAAAATTAGTCTAAACAATAAAAAAACTATATCTTTTAGTCATTATCACTTACATATTTTAAATTGAAATAATATATTATGATGCCATGCTCTACTATTACGAATTTGGCCAAAATCCTCCATTTTAAAGTCTAAATAAACATTTTTATAAATAATTCTAGTAAGCTTGACGCATTATTGCAAAATACTAAAAGAATTTAAAATGCACAAAACAATATATTATGATATATGATACTATACTATGTTACAACTTATAATATTTATTTTTAACAAAAAATCTTACTTTTTAGACTATAATTGGCATATAACACCATAATGTACTACAACCTAATTCTCAATTCAAATTTAATAAATTTTATCATCTGATTTATTAAATAAATATTTTTATGATTTATATTAATATAGACTATATAACATGATACCATAATATACGAAAACATTTGAAAACATCTTATAACATCCAAAAACACATCACTACATGCTCAAATATATGATGCAACATTATACTATAATAAATTGTATTATAATATGATTTAGGGTTAGGGTTTAGGGTTTTCAAATCTCTAATAGGCAAGGGAAAGTCTCTTAAAGACATTTCCTTTAGCTACCATAATTATGTTAGGATTAGATCATTCTTTATATCTACTACTAATGGTATCTTTATTCAAGGTTAAGGTTTAAGATTTAGGGTTAGTTTAGGGTTTAGGGTTAGTTTAGGGGTTTGGAGTTATGGTTTAGGGTTTAGGGTTTGTGGTTTATGGTTTACAATTTAGGGTTATAGTTTTAGGGTTTATGGTTTAGGATTTATGGTTTTAGGTTTTAGAGTTTTATGTTTAGATTTTTAGGGTAGGTTTTAGGGTTTAGGGTTTAGGGTTTAGTGTTTAGGGTTTGAGGTTTAGGGTTCTTAGGGTTTAGGGTTTAGGGTTTAGGGTTTCAAGTTTAGGGTTTTGGTTTTAGGTTCAAGGTTTTTTTAACAGAGAATAAATTTAGAATTAACATTTCTTCTTTTCATTTTCATCTACCAAGTAACACCCCATGTTTTCTAAGACACAAGCGATGACATAGATAAAAAATGAGCACCCGTAGAGCAAATGAAAAACCCTATACAAGTAGAACTATCTCTATAATAAAGACAGTTCCATAAGCAGAAGATCTGATCAGTTATTCTTCAATTTCCCAGTTCCTATAAGAACTACCCCTGCATCTTGAATAGTAGGATTCACCATCATATCCATGATCTCTCCCTCCACCCCCACGATTGTAACCTCCGTCGCTCCTCCCACCTCCATAACCACCACTGCTCCAACCACCACCTCCATATCCACTAGCACGTCCAGATCCCCCACCAACACTACAATAACTGCCACCTTAGCCTTCCCCTACACTGCCAGATCTAGATTGAGCTTAGTTGACGGTGATGTTCCTACAGTCATGGTTCTGCACATTCTTAGAGTTTGGGGTTTTGGGACCCGAGTTTATGGTTTAGGGTTGTAGGCTTTAGGATTTAGGGTTCAGGGTTTAGAGTTTAGGGTTTAGAGTTTAGGATTTTAGAGTTTAAGGTTTAATGTTGTAGATTGCAGCTTTATTGTATAGAGTTTATGGTCTTAGGTTTTAAGGTTTATGTTTTAGGGTTTAAGGTTTAGGTTTGTAGGTTTAGGGTTCAGAGTTTAGGGTTTAGGGTTAGTTTTAGGGTTTAGGGTTTAGGGTTAGGGTATTTTTAATTATTTTATTATTATTATTATTTTTAATTAAGTAAACTCATTAGTTCAGGTTTATTTAATTTATTTTTTTTTATTTGTTTTAGTTTATTTTAATTTTAATTTTAATTTAGGTTTAGTTTTATTTTTATTTAGTTTAGTATATTTATTTTAGGTTTATTTATTTTAGCTTAGGTTTTTTATTTTATTTTATTTTTTAGGTTTAAGTTTAGGTTTAGGTTTATTTTTTTAGTTTAGTTTTATTTTTTTTTTTATTTTTTAGGTTTAGGTTTAAGGTTTTTATTTTAGCTTTATTTTTAGGTTTTATTTTTTAGTTTAGGTTTAGGCTTAAATTTAGTTTATTTTATTTTATTTATTTTAAGTTTAGGTTTAGGTTTAGTTTATTTTAGCTTTAGCTTTAGATTTTATTTATTTTAGTTTAGTTTATTTTAGTTTTGGTTTAAGTTTATTTTATTTTTATTTTAGGTTTAGGTTTTTTTTAGTTTAGGATTTAGGTTTTATTCTTTATTTATTTTTAGGTTTTATTCTAAGCTTTATTATTTAAGTTTAGGTTTTTATTTTAGGTTTATTTTATTTTTATTTTACTTTTAGTTTTTATTTTATTTAGGTTTTTTATTTTAGGTTTATTTTATTTTTTGGTTTGGTTTTGGTTTTTATATATTTTATTTTAGTTTTATTTTTATTTTTTATTTTATTTCATTTTAGGTTTTGGTTTTGGTTTTATTTTTTATTTTATTTAGGTTTTGGTTTTTTTATTATTTTATTTTTGGTTTTATATAGTTTAGGTCTAAGTTTTTAGGTTTTTAAGGTTTAGGGTTTAGGGTTTAGGGTTTAGGGTTTAGGGTTTTAGGGTTTAAGGTTTAGGGTTTAGTATTTTGGATTTAGGGTTTAGGGTTTTGGGTTTAGGATTTAGGGTTTAGTGTTTGAGGTTTAGGATTTCTAGGGTTTAGGGTTTAGGCTTTAGGGTTTAAGGTTTTTGTTTTAGGTTTAGGGTTTAGGTTTTATTTTAGGATTTAGAATTTAGGATTCAAGGTTTTTTTTGATAGAGAATAATTTTAGATTCAACATTTCTTCTTTCTAATTTCTTCAACCAAGTAGCACCCCAAGTTTTCTAAGACACAAGTGATGACATAGATACAAAATAAGCACCCATAGTGCAAATCAAAAACCCTATATAAGTAGAACTATCTCTACTATAAAGAAAGTTCCATAAGCAGCAGATCAGATCAACTGCTCTTCTATTTCTCTAGTTCCTATCAGAACCACCCCTGCCTCTCGAGTAGCAGGATCCACCATCATATCCCTGATATCTCCCTCTAACACCCCCATGGTTGTAACTTGTATCGCTCCTCCCACCTCCATAACCACCATTGCTCCGACCACCACCTCCATATCCACCGACATCCATCCCCCCACCACCACTAGATGCCACCTTTGCCTTCCATGCAGCTAGATTTAGACTTAGTTGGCGGTGATGTTCATACCGTCATGGTTCTGCCCATTCATAGAGTTTAAGGTTTAGGGATTCGGGTTTAGGGTTTAGGGTTGTTGGTTTTAAGGTTTGGATTTTAGGGTTTAGGGTTTAGAGTTTAAGATTTTAGGGTTTAAGGTTGTAGGTTTAGGGTTTAGAGTTTAGGGTTTTAGGGTTTAGGGTTTAGGGTTTAGGGTTTAGGGTTTAGGGTTTAGGGTTTAGGGTTTAGGGTTAGGGTATTTTTAATTATTTTATTATTATTATTATTTTAAATTAAGTAAACTCATTGGTTCAGGTTTATTTAGTTTATTTTTTATTTGTTTTAGTTTATTTTATTTTAATTTTAATTTAGGTTTATTTTTATTTTTATTTTGTTTAGTTTATTTATTTTAGGTTTATTTATTTTAGCTTAGGTTTTTTATTTTAGATTATTTTTTAGGTTTAAGTTGAGGTTTAGGTTTATTTTTTTAGTTTAGTTTTATTTTTATATTTTATTTTTTAAGTTTAGGTTTAAGGTTTTTATTTTAGCTTTATTTTTAGGTTTTATTTTTTAGTTTAGGTTTAGGCTTAAATTTAGTTTATTTTATTTTATTTATTTTAAGTTTAGGTTTAGGTTTAGTTTATTTTAGCTTTAGCTTTAGATTTTATTTATTTTAGTTTAGTTTATTTTAGTTTTGGTTTAAGTTTATTTTATTTTTATTTTAGGTTTAGGTTTTTTTTAGTTTAGGATTTAGGTTTTATTTTTTATTTATTTTTAAGTTTTATTTTAAGCTTTATTATTTAAGTTTAGGTTTTTATTTTAGGTTTATTTTATTTTTTATTTTACTTTTAGTTTTTATTTTATTTAGGTTTTTTTATTTTAGGTTTATTTTATTTTTTGGTTTGGTTTAGGTTTTTATATATTTTATTTTAGTTTTATTTTTATTTTTTATTTTATTTCATTTTAGGTTTTCGTTTAGGTTTTATTTTTTTATTTTATTTAGGTTTTGGTTTTTTTATTATTTTACTTTTGGTTTTATTTAGTTTAGGTCTAAGTTTTTAGGTTTTTAAGGTTTACAGTTTAGGGTTTAGGGTTTTAGGGTTTAGGGTTTAGGGTTTAGTGTTTTGGGTTTAGGGTTTAGGGTTTTGGGTTTAGGATTTAGGGTTAGTGTTAGAGGTTTAGGGTTTCTAGGGTTTAGGTTTAGGGTTTAGGATTTAGGGTTTAGGGTTTTTGTTTTAGGTTTAGGGTTTAGGTTTTATTTTTGGGTTTAGAATTTAGGATTCAAGGTTTTTTTTTGATAGAGAATAATTTTAGATTCAACATTTCTTCTTTTCAATTTCTTCAACCAAGTAGCACCCCAGGTTTTCTAAGACACAAGTGATGACATAGATAAAAATAAGTACCCATAGTGCAAATCAAAAACCCATATAAGTATAATTATCTCTTAAAGAAAGTTCCATAAGCAATAGATCAGATCAACTATTCTTCTATTTCTCTAGTTCTCGAACCACCCCTCTCTCGAGTAGTGAGATCTGCCATCATATCCCAGTCTCCTCTCCACCCCCCCCTATAAGTTGCTTCTCCCACCTCCATAACCACCATTGCTCACCACCTCCATATCCCAAGTCAGATCCCCACCACCACTACGATAACCGCCTTCCTTCCCATGCCTTTGCTAGATTTAGGCGAGCTTAGTTGTGATGATGTTCATACCATCATGGTTCTGCCCATTCATAGAGTTTAAGGTTTAGGGATTTGGGTTTAGGGTTTAGGGTTTAGGGTTGTAAGTTTTAAGGTTTGGATTTTAGGGTTTAGGGTTTAGAGTTTAAGATTTTAGGGTTTAAGGTTGTAGGTTTGGGGTTTAGAGTTTAGGGTTTTAGGGTTTAGGGTTTAGGGTTTAGGGTTAAGGTTTTTTTTAAATTATTTTGATATTATTATTTTAAATTAAGTAAACTCATTGGTTCATGTTTATTTAGTTTATTTTTTATTTGTTTTAGTTTATTTTATTTTTTATTTAAATTTATATTTATATTTTATTTAGTTTAGTTTATTTATTTTAAGTTTATGTATTTTAGTTTAGGTTTTATTTTAGGTTTATTTTTAGGTTTAGGCTTATTTTTTAGTTTAGGTTTAATTTAATTTTATTTTTTTTTTGGTTTAGGTTTAAGGTTTTTATTTTAGGTTTATTTCTAGGTTTTATATTTTAGTTTAGGTTCAGGTTTATTTTTAGTTTAATTTATTTTTTTAGTTTATGTTTAGGTTTAGGTTTAGTTTTTTCTAGCTTTAGTTTAGGTTTTATTTATTTTAGTTTAGTTTATTTTATTTTAGGATTAGGTTTAAGTTTAATTTTTAGTTTAGGGTTTAGGTTTTATTTTTTATTTATTTTGAGGTTTTATTTCAAGGTTTATTGTTTAGGTTTATGTTTTTATTTAGTTTTATTCTATTTTATTTTAGGTTTATTTTATTTTTATTTTACTTTTTTTTTTTTTATTTAGGTTTTTTATTTTAGGTTTATTTTATTTTTTAGTTTAGTTTAGATTTTTATTTTTTTATTTTAGTTTAGTTTTTATTTTATTTTATTTATTTTTAGGTTTTTTTTTTAGGTTTAAGTTTTCATTTTAGTTTAGGTTTCTATTTTCATTTTATTTTCTTTAGGTTTTGATTTTTTTCTAGTTTATTTTTAAGTTTGATTTAGTTTAGGTTTGAGTTCTTAGGTTTTTAGGGTTTAGGGTTTAGGGTTAGGGTTTTAGGGTTTAGTGTTTAGGGTTGAGGGTTTGGGGTTTAGTGTTTAGGGTTTAGAGTTTAGGATTTATGGTTTACGGTTTATGGTTTTAGGGTTTAGGTTTGTAGGGTTAGGGTTTAGGGTTTAGGGTTTAGGGTTAGTTTTAGTGTTTAGGGTTAGGATTTTTTTAATTATTTAATTATTATTTTTTTTTAAATTAAGTAAACTCGTAGGTTTAGTTTTATTTAGTTTATTTTTTAATTATTTTAGTTTATTTTATTTTTAATTTTTATTTAGGTTTATTTTTTAATTTAGTTTATTTATCTATTTAGGTATATTTATTTTAGTTTTAGTTTTTATTTTAGTTTATTTTCTTAAGTTTAGGTTTATGTTTAGGTTTATTTTTTATTTTAGTTTTATTTTCATTTCATTTTTTAAGTTTCATTTTTATATTTTATTTCTTTGGTTTAGGTTTAGGTATTTATTTTACTTTGTTAGGTTTAGGTTTTATGTTTAGTTTTAGGTTTTATCTTTTAGTTTAGGTTTCGGTATATTTTTTGTTTATTTTATTTTATTTGCTTTAGGTTTAGGTTTAGGTTTAGTTGATTTTAGGTTTAGGTTTAAGTTTTATTTATTTTAGTTTAGTTTATTTTAGTTTTGGTTTAGTTAATTTATTTTCATTTATTTTTTTTCTTTTTAGGTTTAGGTTTAGTTTTAGTTTATGTTTTTAATTTTTTTTTAATTTTTTAATTTTATTTTTATTTTGGTTTTTAGGTTTTTATGGTTTAGGGTTTAATGTAGGGTTTAAGGATTAGGGTTTAGGGTTTAGGACTATGGATTATAGGGTTTTGGGTTTAGGGTTTAGGGTTTAGGGTTTAGGGTTTTAGGGTTTAGTGTTTAGTGTTTAGGGTTTAGGATTTAGGGTTTTGGATTTTAGGATTTTTTTTGTTTATGAAGCTTCAAGAAATAATCCTAACATAAAACCTAAAAGTAGTTCCAAAATAGAAAAAAAATTGAACTTATTTGCTTTATTGAAAGATGAATCTTAAGGAAAAAAGGTTAAAACCATAGGTGCACAAACACAAAGATGTTAAGTGCCCAAAATAGTGAGGACGTAATAGACTATGACCTGGGATTTTCCTTGTTCTCTTTAAAAATAGCCAAGAGGGACACGCCAGAAACCTTCACAACCTTGAACCTAACTCCGAGAATATCTCTTACAGCATGCCCTTTACGGCCAAGTCTAGCAATCAATACCTCATCATTTTCCTTGATGAAGTTCAAACAACTGCCATTTGGAACAAAGGCTGCAATCTTTATCCCATTCTTGATCAATTGGTCCCTAGCACATTTTTTGATAGCAGAGTTGGGTTGCTTTGCCTCAATGCCAATTTTTTCAAGCACAATGGCCTTTGCAAGAAAAGATCATGTGAATGGCTTCTTCCATTCATTTCCAAGGTGACTTTCTTGTATGATTTGTCTGCCTACCTCTGATTTCTTCTATATGTCTTCAATTTTTGACCAGCTCCCATACCACGTGTTTTCCCCAAGTTGAAGAAATGAAAGAAGAACCTCTACTAATTCGGAGTTTTATGAGCCACAACGATGACAAACGGGTTGAGAGCTCAATAGTTGGGAATTATTTAGCTTAGTTATTAGTTAGTTATTAGATAGTTTAGTATTTATTTAGTTTTTATTTGTTTATATTTGTTTTTTTTTAAATTAAGTAAACAGGTAAGTTTAGGTTTATTTAGTTTAATTTTTAGTTTATTCTATTTTTTTTATTTTTAATTAGTTTATTTTTTTAGATTTAAGCTTTATTTTTTATTTTTAGGTTTAGGTTCTTATTTTATTGTTTAAGTTTAGGTGTTAATTTTTTATTTTAGGCTTATTTTTATGTATTATTTTTTAGTTTAGGTTTATGTTTATTTTTAATTTACATTATTTTATTTAGTTTAGGTTTATGTTTAGGTTTGTTTTATTTTAGGTTTAGGTTTAGGTTTATTTATTTTAGTTTATTTTATCTTAGTTTAGGTTTATTTTATTTTTATTTTAGGTTTAGTTTTTTTTTTTTGTTTATGGTTTAGGTTTTATTTTTTATTTATGTTTATGTTTTCTTTTTAGGTTTATTTTTTAGGTTTAGGTTTTTTATTTAGATTTTATTATATTTTATTTTAGGATTATTTTATTTTTATTTTAGGTATAGTTTTTTTTAATTTGGTTTTTTATTTTTTAATTTAGTTTAGGTTTTTATTTATTTTAATTTAGTTTAGTTTTAATTTTTTTACTTTAATTTCTTTTTATGTTTAGGTTTAGGTTTAGGTTTTAGTTAATGTTTTTATTTATTTTATTTTATTTTGGTTTAGGTTTTTTTATGTTTTATTTTAGTTTATGTTTACATTTTTAGATTTTTAGGGTATAAGGTTTAGGGTTTAGGTTTTCATTTTAGGTTTATTTTTAGGTATATTTTTTTAATTTAGGTTTAGGTTTATTTTAGTTTATTTTATTATATTTAGTTTAGGGTGTAAGTTTTGTTTATTTTACCTTAGGTTTAGGTTTATTTATTATAGTTTAATTTATTTTAGTTTAGGTTTATGTTTATTTGGTATTATTTTATTTTATTTAAGATTTAGTATTTTTTTTTAGTTTAGGGTTCGGGTTTTATTTTTTATTTTTATATGTTGTATTTATAGGTTTGTTTTTTAAGTTTAGGTTTTTATTTAGTTATTATTTTATTTTATTTTAGGTTTATTTTATTTTTATTTTATGTTTAGTTTTTATTTTAATTAGGATTTTTATTTTAGGTTTATTTTATTTTTTTAATTTAATTAAGGTTTTTATTTAATTTATTTTAATTTATTTTAATTTTTTATTTATAGTATTTTTAGTTTTAATTTTAGGTTTTTATTTTTATTTTATTTTTTTATTTTATTTAGGTTTAGGTATTTTTATTTATTTTATTTTTAGGTTTTATTAACTCTATCTTTAGGTTTTTAGGTTTTTAGGGTTTAGGGTTTAGGATTTAGAGTTTTGGGTTATATGTTTAGGGTTCATGGTTAGTTTTAGCATTTAGGGTTTAGGGTTTTAGGATTTAGTGTTTAGTGGTTTAGGGGGTGTTTAGTGTGACTTTAGGTTTAGTTTAGGGAGTTTGGGGTTTGGGTCAAGTTTTGGGGGTTGTAGGTTTAAGGTTTAAGGTAAGGGTTATAATTTATTATTTTTATTTTAATGGTGGAGGGTGAGGGATTTAGGGTTTAGTTTTTATGATTTAGGGTTTAGGGTTTAGGGTTGTAGGTTTGATGTTGTAGGTTTAAGTTTTAGGTATATATTTTAGTTGAGTTTTATTTTTATTTTATCATTTTGGTTAGGCTTTTAGGTTGTGGAGGGAGGTGGGTTTTGGAGGGTTTAGGGTGGGGTTTAGGTAGGGTTTAGTGTTTAGCTTTAAACATTGGGGTTTGTCAGGGGTTTAGGTTTAGGGTCAGTTTGGGTTGGGTTAGTTTATAGTTTATGGTGAGTTTATAATTTAGCTTTAGGATTTAGGGTTGTGGTAGGGTTTATGGAGGTTAGTTAGTGGGTTTGGGAGGGAGGTTAAGGTCAGATAGGTCAGGGTTAGGGTTGGTTTTGGTTTAAGGTGGGTTAGGTTTGGGTTTAGGTTTAGGATTTTAGAGTTTTAGGGTTTTAGGTTTTATGGTTTAGGGTGGCTGTAGGGTTTGGAGAGAGTTTATTGTAGGCTTTAGGGTGGTTTAGGGTTTAGGGTTTAGGGTTTAGGATTTATTATTTAGGGTGTAGGATTTAGGGTTTACAGTTTAGGGTTTAGAGATTATGATTTTGGGTTTGGAGTTTAGAGTTTTTGGGTTTATGGTTTATGGTTAGGGTTTTTATTTTAGTTTTTTTCTAATTTTTTTGGGTTTAGGATTTAGGGTTTAGGCTTAGGGTTCAAGTTTTAGTTTAGGTTTATTTTAAATTAAGTAAACTAGTAGCTTTAGTTTTTTTTAGTTAATTTTTAGGGTTTAGGGTTAGCTTAGGGTTTAGGGTTTTTTTTAAAAAATTAAGTAACCCTGTAGGTTTTGTTTTATTTAGTTTATTTAGTTTATTTTTTATTTATTTTATTTTATTTTATTTTTTATTTTTCTTTATGATAATTTTTAAATTTTATTTAGTTTAATTAATTATTTTTATTTTTATTTATTTTAGTTTAGGTTTTTTATTTTAGTTAATATTTTAGGTTTAGGTTTAGGTTTATTATTTAGTTAAGTTTTATTTTTATTTTATTTTTAGGTTTAGGTTTAGGTTTTAGTTTATATTTTTATTTTATTTTATTTTATTTTTTTATTTTATTTAGGTTTATGATTTCTTATTTATTTTACTTTTAGATTTTATTAAGTTTAGGTTTAGGTTTTTAGGTTTTTAGGGTTTAAGGTTTAGGGTTTAGGGTTTAAGGTTTTAGGATTTAGGGTTTTTGGGTTTAGGGTTTATGTTTAGGGTTTAGGGTTTAGTGTTTAGGCTTTAGTGTTTAAGGTTCTTAGGGTTTAGCATTAGCTTCGTGTTTAGGGTTTAAGGTTTAGGGTTTAGGGTTTAGGGTGGTTTAGAGTTTAAGGTTTTAGGTTTAGGGTTTAGGGTTTAGAGTTAGTTTTAGGGTTTATGGTTTATGGTCTTGGCTTTAGGATTTAGGATCTAGGTTTAGGTTATATTTATTTTAGTTTAATTTATTATCGTGTAGGTTTAAGTTTATTTTATTTTGTTTATTTTAAGTCTAGTTTTTTTTTGTTTAATTTTTAAGTTTTATTTTTTATTTAGTCTTAGGTTTTCTTTTTAGGTTTTTTTTTGGTTTAGGTTTTTATTTTATTTTTATGTTATTTTATTTTAGGTTATCTTATTTTTATTTTTATTTTAGTTTTTTTATATTTAAGTTTATTTTAATTTTTTTTGTTTAGTTTAGGTTTTAATTTAATTTATTTTTTAGTTTTTATTTTTATTTTATTTTATTTTTAAGTTTAGGTTTAGGTTTAGGTTTTTATTTTGGTTTTAGTTTAAGCTTTTATTTTATTTTAATTTTTATTTTAATTAGGTTCTGGTTTATTCATTTATTTTATTTTAGGTTCAATTTAGTTAAGGTTTCATATTTTATGTTTTTAGGGTTTAGGGATTAGGGTTTAGGGTTTAGGGTTTAAGGTTGTAGGTTTAAGGTTTTAAGGTTTAGGGTTTAGGGTTTAGGGTTTAGGGTTTAGGGTTTAGGGTTTTTAGGGTTGTAGGATTTAGGGTTTAGTTTGTGTTAGTTTTTTATTTTTTTTTATTTTCATTTTATTTATAGGGTTTAAGGTTTATATTTTAGGTTTAGGGTTTAAGGTTTTTGGTTTTTTTAATAGAGAACTAATTCAGATTCAACATTTCTTTTTCGATTGCATCAACTAAGTAGCACACCAAGTTCTCTAAGACA
Organism: Cymbidium sinense; assembly: GCA_021442155.1. Lineage (NCBI taxonomy): Eukaryota > Viridiplantae > Streptophyta > Magnoliopsida > Asparagales > Orchidaceae > Cymbidium > Cymbidium sinense. The sequence continues at coordinate 302,007,217 of CM038214.1, read as the reverse complement.
CAAGCGTTGACATAGATAAAAAAATGAGCACGCATAGAGAAAATCAAAACCCTAGATGACTAAAACCATCTGTATTGTAAAGGCAGTTCCATAAGCAGTAGATCAGATTAGTCATTCTTCAGTTTCTCTAGTTCCCCTCAGAACCACCTAGGCCTCTCGAGTAGCAGGATCCACCATCATATCCCCAATCTCTCCCTCTGCCACCACCACGGCTGTAACCTTCGTCGCTCCTCCCGCCTCCATAACCAACACTGCTCCGACCACCACCTCCATATCCACCAGCACCTCCACCTTCGCCTCCACCGCCAAATCTAGACTGAGCCTAGTTGACGCTGATGTTCCTATCATCAAGGTTCTTCCCATTCTTAGAATTTAAGTTTAGGTTTAGGTTTATTCAGTTTTATAGTTTAGGTTTACTTTTAAAATTTTTTAGTTACTTTAGGTTTAGGTTTAGTCTGGGGTTTAGGGTTTAGGGTTAGGTTTTAGGTTTTAGTGTTTATAGTTTAGGGTTTGAGGTTTATGCTTTTATGGTTTAGGGTTTAGGTTTTATGCTTTACAGTTTATGGTTTAGGGCTTTTTAGGGTTTAGGGTTTAGGGAATAGGGTTGTAAGTTTAGTGGTATAGGTTTAAGGTTTAGGGTTAGTTTTAGGTTTTAAGATTTAGAGTTTAGGGTTTAGGATTAAGGGTTTTTTATTTTTTTAAAAAAATTAAGTAAACCAAGTAGTATATATTTATTTAGTTTACTTACTTTATTTTATTTATTTTAGTTTATTTTATTTTCTATTTTTATTTAGGGTTATTTTTTATTTATATTTAATTTAGTTTATTTATTATAGGTTTTTTTTGTTTTAGTTTAAGTTTTTTTATTTTAGTTTATTTTTGAGGTTTAGGTTTATTTGGTAGCTACATTTTATTTTTATTTTATTTTTTTAGGTTTAGGTTTTTAGGGTTTTAGGGTTTAGCATTTAGGGTTTAGGGTTTTAAGATTTTGGTTTACAGTTTAGGGTAAGGCTTTAGGGTTTAGGGTTTAGATTTTTGGGTTTTGGCTTTAGAGTTTTTGGTTTAGGGTTTAGGGTTTTAGGGTTTATGCTTTTAGGGTTTAGGGTTTAGGGTTAGGGTTTAGGGTTTAGTGTTTAGGCTTTAGGGTTTAGGGTTTGTGGTATAGAGTTTAGGATTTAGGGTTTAGGGATTAGGGTTTAGGGTTTAGGATTTAGGGTTTATGGGTTATTTTATTTATTTATTTTAGTTTATTTTTTTTCTTTTCATTTAGGTTTATTTTTTATTTTTATTTAGTTTAGTTTATTTATTTTAGGTTTATTTATTTTAGTTTGGATTTTTTTGTTAATTCTTTAGGTTTAAGTTTAGTTTTATTTTTTACTTAAGTTTTACTTTTATTTTATTTTTAGGGTTTAGGTTTTATTTTTTATTTTAAGGTTTAGGTTAAGATTTTAAATATCTTTTTTTAGGTTTAGGTTTTAGGTTTTTATTTTAGGTTTATTTTTAGGTTTTATTTTTTATTTTAGGTTTAGGTTTTTTTTAGATTATTTTATTTTATTTAGTCTAGGTTTAGTTTTAGGTTTAGTTTATTTTATGTTTATGTTTATGTTTAATTTATTTTAGTTTTGTTTATTTTAGTTTAGGTTTACATTTAATTTATTTTTTTATTTTATTTTTATTTTAGGTTTAAGTTTTTTTGTTTACGATTTTGGTTTTATTTTTTAATTATTTTTAAGTTTAGGTTTATATTTAGTTTATATTTTCTTATTTTAAGTTTAATTTATTATTATTTTACCTTTAGTTTTAATTTTATTTTGGTTTTTTATATTTAGGTTTAATTTACTTTTTAGTTTGAATTAGGTTATTATTTATTTTATTTTTTTTTTTTTATTAGTTTATGTTATGTTATTTTCAGGTTTAGGTATAGGCTTTAATTTAGGTTTTTATTTTATTTTATTTTTATTTTAATTAGGTTTAGGTTTTTTTATCTATTTTATTTTTAGGTTTCATTTAGTTTAGGCTTAGGTTTTTAGGTTTTTAGGTTTTTAGGGTTTAGGGTTTTGGGTTTATGGTTTAGGATTTAGGGTTTATGGTTTTAGGGTTTATTGTTTAGGTTAGGGTTTAGAGTTTAGTGTTTAGGGTTTAGTTTTTAGGCTTTAGGGTTTAGGGTTTTTAGGGTTTAGGGTTTAAGGTTTAAGGTTTATTGTTTAGGATTTAGTGTTTAAGGTTTTTAGGGTTTAGGGTTAGCTTAAGGTTTAGTGTTTTTTTTAAAAAAAATTAAGTAAGCCGTTAGGTTTAGGTTTATTTAGTTTATTGTTTATTTTTATTTATCTTTTTATTTTTATTTAGTTTAATTTATTTTTTTAGGTTAATTTATTTTATTTTAGGTTCTTATTTTAGTTTATTTTTTAGGTTTAAGTTTAAGTTTATGTTTTTTTTTAGTTGAGTTTTATTTTTAATTTATTTTATAGATTTAGGTTTATTTTTTTTTATTTTAGGTTTAGGTTTAACTTATTATTTTATTTTTTTTAGGCTTTGGTTTTAGATTTTTATTTTAGGTTTATTTTTAGGTTTTATTTTTTAGTTTATGTTTAGGTTTATTTTTGATTTATTTTATTTTATTTAGTTTATGTTTAGGTTTAGGTTTAGGTTTTGTTTATTTTAGTTTAGCTTTAGGTTTTTTTATTTTGTTTATTTTATTTTTACTTTAGGTTTATGTTTTTTTTAGTTTGGGGTTTAGGTTTTATTTTTTATTTATTTTTAGGTTTGTTTTTCTAGTTTAAGTTTTTATTTAGTTTTTATTTTATTTTCTTTTCAGTATATTTTAAGATTATTTTATTTTTATTTCATGTTTAGTTTTTATTTTATTTACTTTTTATTCTTAGGTTTATTTTATTTTTTTAGTTTAGTTTAGTTATTATTTAATTTAGTTTAGTTTATTATTAGATTATTTTAATTTTAAGTTTAATTTATGTTTAGTTTATGTTTATATTTTATTTATTTATTACTTTATTTAGGTTTTATTTATATTATTTTTGGCACATTTAGTTTAGGTTTAAGTTTAGGAGGATTTAGGTAGGGTTTAGTGGAGTGGATGGTTTTGGGTTTATGTTTAGGGATGGGAAAGGGTTTAGGTTTAGGTTTAGGTTTAGTGTAGTGTTTAGGCTTTAGGATTTAAGGATATTTAGGGTTTAGGTTTAGGGTTAGATGGAGGTTAGGTTAAGGTTTATGGTTTAAGGAGGGGAGGTTAAGGGTGGTTAGTTTAAGGTATGGTGGGTTTCAGTTTGGAAAGATTTTTAAAGGGTTTAGTCCAGGTTATTTAGGGTGTGGTTTTAGGGTTTGGTTTAGTTGTGGGTTTGGATTAAGGGTTTAGGCTTTTAGGGTTTAGAGTCTAGGGTTAGTTTAGGGTTTAAGGTTTAGGGTTTAGGGTTTAGGGTTTTTTTTGTTTAGGGTTTAAAGTTTATGGTTTAGGGTTGATTGATTTAGGGTTTAAGGTTTTATGATTTATGGTTTAGGGTTTTTGGTTTTTTTTCTTAACAAAGAATAAATTTAGAATCCATTTCTTCATTTTGATTTCCTCAACCAAGTAACACACCAAGTTTTCCAAGACACAAGCAATGACATAGATAAAAAATGAGCACGTATAGAGCAAATCAAAAACCCTAGATAACTAGAACTATCTCTACTGTAAAGACGCAGTTCCATAAGCTACAGATTAGATCAGTCATTCTTAAGTTTCTCCAATTCCCATTAGAATTGCCCAGGCCCCTTGAGTAGTAGAATCCACCATCATATCTTCGATCTCTCCTTCCACCACCATGACTAACCTCCATGGCTTCCAACCTCCATAACCACCACTGCTCCAACCCCCATTTCCATATCCACCAGCACCTCCAGATCCCCCACCACCATTGTGATAAGCGATGCCTCGGCCTTAGCCTCCACTATTAGATCTAGATTGAGCCTGGTTGACGGTGATGTTCTTGTCGTCAAGGTTCTGCCCGTTCTTAGGGTTTAGGTTTAGGTTTATTTTTTAGTTTAATTTGTTACATTAGGTTTAGGTTTAGGGTTTATGGTTTAGGGTTTAGGGTTTAGGGTTTAGGGTTTAGGATTTAGGCTTTACGGTATAAGGTTTAGGGTTTAAAGATTTACGATTTATGCTTTTAGGGTTTATGGTTTAGAGTTTGGGGTTTAGGGTTTAGGGTTTAGGATTTAGGGTTTATGGTTTCTTCTTCAAAATTACGTAAACCGATAGGTTTAGCTTTATTTAGTTTATTTAGCTTATTTTTTATTTATTTTAGCTAATCTTATTTTTAATTTTTATTTAACTTAGTTTATTTATTTTAGAATTATTTATTTCAGTTTAGGTTTTCTATTTTAGTTAATTTTTTAGGTTTGGGTTTAGGTTTATTTTTTATTTGTGTTTTATTTTTACTTTATTTTTTAGGTTTTGGTTTTATTTTTTATTTTAAGGTTTAGGTTTAATTTTTTATTTATCTTTTTTAGGTTTAGGTTTTAGGTTTTTATTTTGGGTTTATTTTTAATTTTTATTTTTTAGTTTGGGTTTAGGTTTATTTTTAGTTTATTTTATTTTATTTAGTTTAGGATTAGGTTTAGGTTTAGTTTATTTTAGGGTTAGGTTTAGGTTTTATTTTTTATTTATTTTTCATTTTGTTTTTTAGGTTTTTATTATTATTCAGCTTTTATTTTATTTTATTTTAGGTTAATTTATTTTTATTTTATGTTTAGTCTTTATTTTATTTAGGTTTTTTATTCTTAGGTTTATTTTACTTTTTAGCTTAGCTTAGGTTTTTATTAATTTTATTTTATTTATTTTTTGGTTTAGGTTTAGGTTTTAGTTTAGGATTTTATTGTATTTAGGTTCAGGTTTTTTTATTTATTTTTTTTAGGGTTTATTTAGTTTAGGTTTAGCATTTTAAATTTTAGGGTTAAGGGTTTAGGGTTGGGTTTAGGGTTTTAGGCATTAAGATTTAGGGTTAGGGTTTTGGATTGAAGGTTTAGGGTTTAGTTTTTAGGGTTTAATGTTTAAAGTTTTTTTAGGGTTTAGGGTTTTTTTAAAAATTAAGTAAACCTGTAGGTTTAAGATTATTTAGTTTATTTATTATTTATTTCAGTTTATTTTATTTTTTTATTTTAATTTATGTCTAATTTTATTTTAAGTTAGTTTAGTTTATTTATTTTAGGTTTTTTTTTTTGTTTATTTTTTTGGTTTAGGTTTAGGTTTATGTTGATTTTTTAGTTTAGTTTTATTTTTATTTTATTATTTATGTTTAAGTTTTATTTTTTATTTTTAGCTTTAAGTTTAGGTTTTTATTTTATTTTTTAATGTTTAGATTTTAACTTTTTATTTTAGGTTTATTTTCAGATTTTATTTTTTAGTTTTGAAATAGGTTAATTTTTAGTTTAGTTCATTTTATTAAGTTTAGGGTTTATGTTTAGTTGATTTTAGGTTTAGGATTAGGTTTTATTTAAGTTTTCTTAGTTTGTATTAGTTTAGGTTTAAATTTATTTTATTTTCTTTATTTTAGGTTTAGGTTTTTTTTAAGTTTAGGGTTTAGGTTTTATTTTTTATTTATTTTAGGTTTTTTAAGGTTTTCATTTTATTTTTATTTTATTTTATTTTATTTTATTTTATGTTAATTTTATTTTTATTTTACCTTTACTTTTTATTTTATTTAGGTTATTTATTTTTAGTTTTATTTTATTTTTTTAGTTTAGTTTTGGTTTTTATCTATTTTATTTTATTTTGTAGGTTTAGGTTTTGGTTTTAGTTTAAGTTTTATTTTATTTTATTTTTTATGTTATTTAGGTTTTGGTTTATTTATTTATTTATTTTTAGGTTTTATTTAGTTTATGTTTAAGTTTTTCGGGTTTAGGGTTTAGGGTTTAGGGTTTAGCATTCAGGGTTTGGGGTTTAGGATTTAGGGTTTAAAGTTTAAGATTTTAGGGTTTAGGGTCTAGGGTTTAGGGTTTAGGGTTTAGGGTTTAGCATTTTTGGTTTTTTTTTGATAGAGAACAAATTCACATTCAACATTTCTTATTTTTTTTATTTAGTTTATTTTTTATTTATTTTAGTTTATTTTATTTTTATTTTTTTATTTATGATTATTTTTAATTTTTATTTAGTTTAGTCTATTTATTTTAGGTTTATTTATTTTAGTTTAGGTATTTTATTTTAGTTTATTTTCTTAAGTTTAGGTTAAGGTTTAAGTTTATTTTTTAATTGAGTTTTATTTTTATTTTATTTTTTAGGTTTATGATTTATTTTTTTATTTTAGGTTTAGGTTAAGTTTTTTATTTTATTTTTTTCGGTTTAGGTTTTAGGTTTTTAGTTTAGGTTTATTTTTAGGTTTTACTTTTTAGTTTAGGTTTAGGTTTATTTTTAGTTTATTTTAATATATTTAGTTTAAGGTTTAGGTTTAGGTTTTATTTATTTTAGTTTAGGTTTAAGTTTATTTTTTTTATTTTTTTTATTTTAGGTTTAGTTTTATTTTTCAGTTTATGGTTTAGGTTTAATTTTTTTTATTTATTTTTATGTTTTATTTTTAGGTTTATTTTTTATTTTTAGGTTTTTATTTAATTTTTATTTTATTTTTATTTTAAGTTTAGTTTTTATTTTATTTTTATTTTATTTTATTTTTATTTTAAGTTTATTTTATTTTATTTTAGGTTTAGGTTATTGTTTAGGTTCTTATTAAATTTTATTATTTTATTTTATTTAGGCTTAGTTTATTTATTTATTTTATTTTTAGGTTTTATTTAGTTTACGTTTAGGTTTTTAGATATTTAGGGTTTAGGGCTTAGGATTTAGGGTTTAGGATTTAAGAGTTTTTAGGGTTTAGGTTTAGCTTAGGGTTTAGGGTTAGTTTAGGGTTTAGGGTTTAAGGTTTAGGATTTAGGGTTTAGGTTTAGCTTAGGGTTTAGGTTTTAGGTTTATCCCTTATTATTATTGAACTCATCAAAAAGTACTCTCTTGAAGGGAAGGTTGGCATTGCCAAGAAGGATGAGGAGTTAGATTAGAGACAAACAATCATGGATTACCTAAATAAAGGAAAACTACCTCAAGAGAAGTCCCAAGCCCATCCGATGAAGTAGAGAACTCTTTCCTATGCTCATGTCGATGGTGTCTTGTACTAATAGTCTTTCAATCATATGTGGTTACGTTGTTTAGAAAAGTACAAAGCCCATAAGATCATGACCGAAGTATACTCAGGATTATGTGGAGCCAACTAATTCAGTCTAAAGATGAAAGCCAAGATCAAGAGACTAGGATACTACTGGTTGTCGATGATCAAAGATTGCATGGATACGATTAGGTGATGCCACCAATGTCAAATACATAGTGTGGTCCTACACCAACCATCCAACATTCTACATCCTACATTGGGATCATGGCCATTCGACTGTTGGGGTACTGACATAGTGGGTCTGATTGATCCTCCTTCTTTGATGGGTCATCATTTCATCTTAGCTGTTACTGATTACTTTTCCAAATGGGAGAAGATGACTCAGCTTGGAGAGGTCACAACTGAGCATGTCCTCCAATTTTTTAGGAACCATATCATATATAGGTTTGAAGTGCCTCAACGAATTATATCTGATAATGGTACTACATTCAATGCATCGAGATCAACAACTTTTCTTGGAGACATAACATAGATTGGAGATATTCTAAACCAACTACGAGAGGGAAAATGACTTAGTAGAAGACTTCAACAAAACTCTCATCCAAATACTAAAGATGACACTCGACAACAACAAGCAATAGTGGCATGAGCAATTAGTTGAAGCCTTGTGGGCCTACCACACCACATATAGAACTCTAACTTAGTTTACTCCTTTCTTTTAGTGTATCAAAACTATTCTACCATTAGAAGTCTAACTCTCATCACAAAGGATAGCGTAAGATCACAATAGAGAAGAACACCAAGTGGTTAGAAGAGCTTGAAGGTTTGGAGGAGATACGTCTGCGGGCATGCCAAAACCTTGAGTTGTAGAAAACTAAAATGATTCAACTTCACAATAAGTTGGCCTGCCCTAGAGCTTTTCAAGTAGGAGAGCTTATTTTAGTTCTAAGGAGACTGATTGTTGCCCATTGTAAGATGGGAGGTAAGTTTGAACCAACTTGGGAATGCACTTTTTCCATAGAGAAGGCCTACCAAGGAGGATCTTAACTACTTATTAATCATAAGGGAGAGTGCCCAATGCTTCCAACCAATGGGTTTTACTTAAAGAAATATTATAAATCATGTTTTAAAATAACAATCATCAATGAAAATTCCATTTCAAATTCAATCTCTTCCCTGTTGAAAGTATTCTTATTTGTGAATCCACCATGATGTGTTTAGGGTAGGTGTAAGGAACCTGAGCGAGGTCCTATCCTTCATTAACACAACAAAAATACAAACTACACACAAACATATCAAACAAACACATATCTTCTATCTTGGGCTACTCTGAGTTGAGATAACGCCCCTAGTGCCATTCACTTAGTAGTTGGTCTAGGTCGGCCAGATGTGCTACCTTGTTAATGTGTCACCCTAATGTACATCTTACTTTGGAGGATGTAAGTCTACTATACTTTACCTCCTTACTTGGCCACTGCACACCGATGAGCTCTTATTAGTTTGGTAGGCCTTATTGCGTGGATGGTAAGCTACCTCATGTTGTCTTTATTTAAGAGGATGTAGTCTACTATGCTTTTTTCTTGGATTAGCCTTCGTGCAGTGACTGGGTCGAGTATATTTGAGGTTTAGGATAAGTCCCCTAGTGTCTCTTTCCCTACTGACTGCTTCTAGTCTAGGTTCAATCCTTCCTCGGTGCTCCCCGCTTAGTAGTCGCTCTAGGTCAGATAGTATATGTCCTGCCGATGATAGACTATCGTGATGATCAGTTCTTCTTGTAAAGTTGTAAGCCTACATGCTTTCTTTCTAGATTGATCATTGCACACCAACGGGCACCTTAGGTTGGTTGGTTCTCACTATGCTATTAAATACACCACTCATGCTGACGGATACACCATTGGTTGTTTGGTTCTTTCACCTTAGGATACACCACTCATGACAGGTGTAAGTCTGCTACACTTTCTCCTTGAGTTGGCCACCGTACACCTATAGGCTTACTATTAAAGGGCTCAAGATAACACCCCTAATAGCATCTCCCCTGTGGGCACTATATTTGGATTACATCCTTTGCAACCCCATTTAGACACTACATAGGTTACTATCAGATTGGACAGTTCCCCTTTCCAAGTAACCACCCCTGTGGTTGGAGAATCCATTCAATGGATGTGCAGATTCTCCCTAAGTCCAGTAAATCTGAGATAGGTCAAGGCCGACATAGCCCATTCTTAGTGTGGTCCCTCGCACACCAATAAGGTTCATGAAAACATATAAATAAAATATGTATTCACTTGTGGATTAGGAGGACACCCCTAGCGGTACCTTTTCTCAAGAAAGTATCCTATCTTTAGGGCAGTGTCAGCAAAACTCCCTATAGGAATGGTCTGACTACTCTTGAGTTGATATAAGTTCCCAAAGATTCAATTCACCAGTGCATGTAAGTTAGGTTTGATTTGTTATGCTACCAACAGGTCACCCCAGCGGTTGTTCCCTACTTTGGAAGATGAAAGTCGGCTATGCCTTCTTCCTAGCATAGGCGTTGCACATGGAAAGGCAACCCCTTAGGTTGTCTAGCTCTACCCCACGGCCAATAGACTATCCTTTTAGATTTGTAAATCTAAGATAGGAAAAGTCTGATATATCCCCTTCTCCGTGGGTCCATCCCACACCAACATGGTCCATAAATTAAATCTATCAAATTTGATCGAGCTCACATCCCTAGTGGATTTGCCCTCAATTCGATATCAAACTAAACCAAACAAAGAATATCAAATCACATGAAATTAAGATAAAATTATTCTTAAATCTTTTTGAGTTGACATAAGCCCCCAGGGGCATTCACTCAATAGTCTCCATAGGTCAGGTTCAATTTGTTATGCATCTAGCAGGTCACCCCAGTCATTGTGCCTCACTTTGGAAGATGTAAGTTTTCTATGCCTTATTCTTAGCATAGTCATTGCACACTGAAAAGAAACCCCTTAGGTAGGCTAGCTCTACCCCACAGCCAGTAGACTATCCCTTTAGATTTGTAAACTTGAGGTAGGTCAAGGCTGATATAGCCCCTTCTCAGTGGATCTATCACACACCAATAGGGTTCATACATTAACTCAGATTAAATTAAACCCATCTAATTTTCCCAATGGAGTTAAATCAAACCTTTCTTCCCAATGGTGCCCCAAATCATTTATAAATAAGTCAAGTAAAAAAATCAAATTAAAAACCAACCTCCCTAATGGAGCCAAATTAAACCAACTCCTCTAGTAGGGTACAAATCAAAGAAATCCAAACAAATTCTTATCCCCAACGTATATATCACCAAAAAAATCTATGAAATCAAACTCAAATCCTAATGCCCAGCATATAGTGTGAACCTGCTTCCTTAGTGGAAGGTTCATATACCCAATCCCTAGTGGACTCGAGCCCATATCTCGAGCAGATATGCCTCCACATCAATTAAAATAAAACAAATTAAAGTCAATTCGATCTTAATACCCGGTGGATTATAGAGTTTTATGCCCAACAGATCATTTTTCCACAAATCATATAATCAAATCAAATTTAAACCTTATCCCCAATAGATTTTCTTCTTTTATGCCATCAACATAGACCCCCCACATGTCATGTCCAATGCATGTTTGATCCCCTAGCAGATCTCCCTCTATGTCCTTGACATGGAATTCTCAACAAATGTTATTTTTTCTCTTATGCACACCTTTAATACTTCAACCAAAATCCTAATAATGTATTCGTTCATAAACATCATCTTAAAATTGTAATTAACATTTTATGATTGGTGATGGTGCAATCTCAAACTAACTATACAATATCATGCTAAACATATTATAGTGTGAATTAACACACTATATTATATTATAATATATGATGTAATATTATAATTTTCTATAATATAATATATTGTCTAAAATTACACCTCATTAGAATTACATAAAAGGAAAAAAAATAAAAAAATTTCACAAAATATGAATAATGTTCATTTTGGATGTAAAATTATTAATTTTTTATTAGAAGTGTAACAAAATAGCATAATTTTGGTGTTGCTTCTTAGTGTGTGCTGTAAATTTGGCCAAATCTTCCATCTCAACCTTCAAATTAACATTTTTGTGATTTTTAAATGTATTATAACAAAAGTAAAACATACTAAAATGTACAATAACATTTAGTAACACACCACCACATTCATATATATGTGAAGTTATATAGTTATGTAAATTATATTTTAATAAGCTTTCATATAATATATTATCTTACACTACACCTTAAAATGACTCACTTTAAGAAAAAAATGTAAAATTTGGTTGAAAAATGAACTTTTATTTTGGGTGCAAAATTCCATTCTTTTGACTAAATGACACACCATAGCACACCTCAGTGACGTTTCCTAAAGCTTACCTTAAATTTTGTCAAATCCCATCATCTCAGCCTATAAATCAGTATTTTAATAAATTATACCATTACAAACTCAACTACATCCTACTATAACAAACTAAAATATGCTAAACAACAAGTAGTAATACACAATAGTATGGTACAATGCATGATGCTACACTATGTTATGGCATCCTATATTATAATACACTATAAATATTATATTATATATATTGCTTATCACATCATAAGGGATTACTTATGATAAAAATCATAAAATTAGTCTAAATAATAAAAAACTATATATTTTAGTCATATCACTTACATATTTTAAATTGGAATAATATATTATGATGCCATGCTTTACCTATTATGAATTTGGCCAAATTGCACCATTTTAAAGTCTAAATCAATATTTTTATAAATAATGCTAGCGTACGCTCGATTGCATGATTGTAAAATACTAAAAGAATTTCAAATGTCCTGAACAATATATTATGATATATGATGTTATACTATGCTACAACATATAATATTTATTTTGAACATAAAATCTTACATTTTAGACTACAAGTGGCATAGCACACCTTTGGTACTACAACCTAATTTCCACTTGACATAAAAAGAATTTCATCATCTGATTTATTAATCAATATTTTTATGATTTATATTAATATAGACATAGGGCACAATACCATAATATACTAAAACATTTCAAAACATCTTATAACCTCCAAAAACATCACTACATGCTCAAATATATGATGCTACAATATACTATAATGTATGGTATTATAATATGATCTAGAGTTAGGGTTTTGGGTACCCAAATCTCTAATAGTCAAGGGATAGTCTCTTGAAGACATTTTTCTTAGCTGCCATAACTATGTTAGATTAGGTTATTTTTTATATATACTCCTAATGACATCTTTATTCAAGGTTTAAGGTTTACATTTTAAGGTTAGGGTTTAGGGTTAGTTTAGGATTTAGGGTTTAGGGTTAGTTTAGGGTTTAGGGCTTAGGGTTTGGTGTTTAGGATTTGGGGTTTAGGGTTGTAGGTTTTAAGGGTTAAAATTTACGGTTTTAGGGTTTAGGGTTTAGGGTTTAGGGTTTAAGGTTTAGGGTTTAGGGTTTAGGGTTTAGGGTTTAAGGGTTTGGGGTTTAGGGCTTAGGGTTTGTAGTTAAGGGTATATATAAGATTTAGGGTTTAGGGTTTAAGATTTAGGGTTTAGGGTTTAAGATTTAGGGTTTAGTGTTTAGGGTTCAAGGATTTTAGGGTTTAGGGTTTAAGATTTAGAGTTTAAAGTTTAGGGTTTAGGGTGTGGTTTAGGTTTTAGGTTTAGGGTTTAAGTTTTAGTTTAGGATTTAAGGTTTAGGGTTTATAAGGATTTTTTTAACAGAGAAAAAATTCAAATTCAACATTTCTTCTTTTCGATTTCATCAAAAAGTAGCACCCCAAGTTTTCTAAGACATAAGCAATGACATTGATAAAAAATGATCACCCATAGAGCAAATAAAAAATCTTAGATAAGTTGAACCATCTTTACTATAAAGACATAGTTCCATAAGTAGTAGATCGGATCGGCCATTCTTTGATTTGTCCAGTTCCCATCATAACCTCTCCCAGCTCTTGAGTAGTGGATTTGCCATCATATCCTCAATCTCTCTCTCCGTGACCACCATGGTTGTAGCCTTCGTCCCTCCTCCTGCATTCATAACTTCCACTACTCTAACAATCACCTTCATATCCACCAACACCTCCAGATTCCCCACCTCCACTGTGATAACTATCGCCTCCACCTTCGCCTCCACTGCCGATCTAGACAGAGCCTAGTAGACGGTGATGTTCCTATCATCAAGGTTCTACCCATTATTAGGCTTTAGGGTTAGTTTAAGGGTTAGGGGTTATGGTTAGTTTAAGGTTTAGGGATTGGGGTTTAAAGTTTAGGATTGTAGGTTTTAGGATTTAGGTTTTTTTTAGAGAACCCCATGTAAGGGAAGTTTATTACCACAAGAAGGGGGTTACAAGATCCTTAAGAGAGGATAAACCCAAGAACTACTACTTAAAGAGCTACAATTCGCCTAGAGAGTGAATCACTTATCTAAGTACAACCAAAATAAAAGGAAAAAAGAATAGAGAAAAGAAAAATAGCAAGAGATACAAAAGTAGCAAAAAAAGAAAAGCTAGAGGACATCCTTTAGCAAAAGCTTGAGAAGATGAGAAAAGTATTTTCCACCTCCATAGAAGGAATCTACAAAGAAACAACACAGAACCTACAAATATCTAGAGGAAGGAATTAGCACAAGTAATGAGATAAAAACAAAATAAATAGAAAACTAAATGAAAGTGTGGGAAATTTAAGGAAGTGTGTGAAGGAAAGCTCAGGCTCAGTCACAGCAGAATGAGGCAACTGCAAACATGAGCATCCAAACTTTGAAAGAAGGGTTACATCACAAGTGCTACAACTAGCCAAATTATGAGTGAAATCATCCCAGCCATCATAGCTTACATACTTGGGGGAAGGCAGCTGCCACTAGATGAAAATCATATGATCTTGAATACCTCCATACCAAGCAATAGCAAAATACACTCTTGAATGAAAGGAAACCATATTCAGTATGGCAAAGGGATGCCACCAATCCCTTGTAAGAGAAGCATCACCTAAGTATTCCACCATAGCATGAGAATGAATAGCCAACAAAAAACCCCTACCCAGATGAAACATCAAGGCAAGGAAAACACCCCCATAGTGAAGAAAGCCAATTAGGAGCAGCAACCACCTACTAATAGCTATATCATAACAGTAATTTTATAAGTCTAATAGAGTCATGAGTAACCTTAGGCAATATGAATAACCAAGGGTGTAGCGTTTAGAGTTTAGGGTTTAGGGTTTAGAGTTTAGGGTTTTGGGGTTTAGGGTTTAGGGTTTAGCATTTAGTTTAGGGTTTATGGTTTAGGGCTTAATGTTTAGGGTTTAGGGTTTAGTATTTAATGTTTAGGGGTTTTTTTAAAAAATTAAGTAAACTGGTAGGTTTAGTTTTGTTAGTTTATTTTTCATTTATTTGAGTTTATTGAATTTTTTTATTTTTATTTACTTTTATTTTTTATTTTTACTTAGTTTAGTTTATTTATTTTAGGTTTGGTTTTTTATTTTAGTTTATCTTTTAAGTTTAGACTTATTTTTTAGTTGAGTTTTATTTTTTATTTTATTTTTTAGGTTTAGGTTTTATTTTCTATTTTTAGGTTTAGGTTTAGGTTTTTTTTTTTGGTTTAGGTTTTATTTTAGATTTTATTTTAGTTTAGGTTTAAGTTTATTTTAGTTTATTTTCTATTTATTAGGTTTAGGTTTATGTTTACTTTATTTTAGGTTTAGGTTAAGGTTTTATTTATTTTAGTTTATTTTATTTTAGATTAGTTTGGTTTATTTTATTCTTATTTTTGGTTTATGTTTTTTTAGTTTAGGTTTAGGTATTATTTTTTATTTATTTTTTTATTTAGGCTTTTATTTAGTTTTTATTTTATTTTATTTTAGGTTAATTTTTTTATTTTAGGTTTAGTTTTTATTTTTTAAGGTTTTTATTTATTTTTTTTATTTTAGTTTTTATTTTTTATTTTATTTTCTTTTTTGGTTTAGGTTTATGTTTAGGTTTTAGTTTATGTTTATATTTTATTTCACTTTATTATTTTATTTTGGTTTAGGTTTTTTAATATATTTTATTTTTAGGTTTTAATTAGTTGAGGTTTAGGGTTTTAGCTTTTTAGGGTTTAGGGTTTAGTGTTTAGGGTTAGTTTAGGGTTTAGGGTTTGGGGTTTATGGTTTAGGGGTTAGGGTTTAGGGATTTTAGGTTTATGGTTTAAATTTTAGGTTAGGGTTTAAGATTTTTTTGTAATAGAGAACAATTTTAAATTCAACATTTCTTCTTTTTGATTTCATCATCCAAGTGGCACCCCAAGTTTTCTAAGACACAAGAGGCGAAGTAGATAAAAAATGAGCACGCATAGAGCAAATGAAAAACCATAGATAACTAGAACCGTCTTTACTATAAAGACACAATTCCATAAGCATCAGATCGGATCGGTTCATTCTTCGCTTTCTAGCTCTAACCACCGCTTCTCGAGTAGGGATCCTCCATCATATCACCGATCTCTCCCTCCGCCACCACCACTATAACCTTTGTTGCTCCTCCAGTCTCCATATCCACCAGCAACTCCAGATCCACCAACACCCCTACGATAATTGCTGCCAGACTAGACTGAGCTTGGTTGATGGTGAAATTCTTACCGTCAAGGTTCTGCCCATTCGTATGGTTTAGGTTTATTAGGTTTTATTATTTAGTTTTATGTTTTAATTTATTTATTTACTTTAGGTTTAGGTTTAGGGTTTGGGGTTTAGGTTTTTGTTATTTTTATTTTTATTAATTTTAAATTTTTTATTTTTTATTTTTTATTATTTTATTTTTTTTAATTTAGGGTTTAAGTTTTATTCTTTATTTATTTTTAGGTTTTTTTTGGATTAGGTTTTTATTTAGTTTTTATTTTATTTTATTTTATGTTTATTTTATTTTTATTTTGGGTTTAGTTTATATTTTGTTTAGGTTTTTTTATTTTATTGGTTTAGTTTAGGTTTTTATTTATTTTATTTTAATTTAGTTTTTATTATTTTTATTTTATTTTTAGGTTTAAGTTTAGGTTTAGGTTTTGGTTTGGATTTTAGTTTAGGTTTTTATTTTATTTTTTTAATTTTATAATGGTTCAGTTTATTAATTTATTTTATTTTTTCATTTTATTTAGTTTAGGTTTAGGTTTTTAGCTTTTTTGGGTTTAAGGTTTAGGGTTTAAGGTTTAGAGTTCAAAGTTTATGGTTTAGCTTTTAGGGTTTTTATTGTTTAAGGTTTAGGTTTTAGGTCAATGGTTTAGGTTTTAGTTTAGGGTGTAGGATTTTTGGTATTTTTTTAAATAGTGAACAAATTCATATTCAACATTTCTTCTTTTCGATTTCATCAACCAAGAAACACACCAAGTTTTCTAAGACACAAGTGACGACATTGATAAAAAATGAGCACACGTAGAGCAAATCAAAAAGCCTAGATAGCTAGAACCGTCTCTATTGTAAAGACATAGTTTCATAAGTAGTTGATCGGATAGGCTACTATTCAGTTTCTCTAGTTCCCAACAGAACCACCCTGGCCTCCCGAGTAGCGAGATCCACCATCATATCCATGATCTCTCCCTCCGCCACCACCATAGCTGTAACCTCCATTTCTCTTCCCGCCTCCATAACCACCACCTCCAAATCCACCAGCACATCTAGATCTCCCACCACCACTGTGATAACCGCTGCCTCCACCTTAGCCTTCACCCACAAATCTAAACTGAGCCTGGTGGACAGTGATGTTCCTACCGTCAAAGTTCTACCCATTTTTAGGGTTTAGGTTTAATAAAATTTAGGGTTTAGGTTTATTTATTAATTTAATTACTTTTTAGGTTTGGGGTCTAGGGTTGGTTTAGAGTTTAGAGTTTAGGGTTTAGGGTTTTTATGGTTTATGCTTTAGGTTAGGGGTTAGGATTTAGGGTTTAGTGGTCTGGGTTTGGTGTGGATTTGGGTCAGTTCGCTGTGGTTTAAGATTTAGGTTAAGTGCATGTTTAGGGTTTAGGGTTTAGGGTTTAGTTTAGGTTAGTTAGGCAGTTAGGTTCTGATTTGAGGGTTTGTTTAAGATTTAGGGTTAGTGGTTTAGAAATAGGTTTAGGGTTTAGGATTTGTGGTTTAGGGTTTTTAAATTAAGCAAACTAGTAGGTTTAAGTTTATTTAGTTTATTTATTTATTTATTTATTTAGTTTATTTAGTTTTATTTAGGTTTATTTTTATTTTATAGTTTAGTTTATTTATTTTATGTTTATTTATTTTAATTTGGGTTTTTTATTTTAGTTTATTTTTTAGGTTTAGGTTTAGGTTTAGGTTTAGGTTTATTCTTATTTTTTAGTTTCATTTTATTTTTCTTTTATTTTTTTGGTTTAGGTTTTACCTTTTATTTTTAGGTTTAGGTTTATGTTTTTATTATATTTTTTCACGTTTAAGGTTTTGGTTTTTATTTTAAGTTTATTTTTAGGTTTTATTATTTAGTTAGGTTTAGTTTATTTTTAATTTAATTTATTTTATTTAATTTAGGGTTTAGGTATAGTTTATTTTAGGTTTAGATTTAGGTTTTATATATTTTAGTTTAGTTTATTTTAGTTTAGGTTTAGGTTTATTATATTTTCTTTATTTTAGGTCTATGCTTTTTTGAGTTTAGGGTTTAGGCTTTATTTTTGATTGATTTTTTTATTTTATTTTTAGGTTTATTTTCTAGGTTTAGGAATTTATTTAGTTTTTATTTTCTTTTATTTTAGGTTTATTTTATTTTTATTTTAAATTTAGTTTTTATTTTATTTTATTTTTTTATTTTTATGTTTATTTTATTTTTTAGTTTAGTTTGGGTTTTTAATTTTTTTATTCTAGTTTAGTTATTATTTTTTATTTTATAATTATTTTTACGTTTAGGTTTGGGTTTAGGTTTAGTTTTTAGTTTAGGTTTTTGTTCAGGTTATTATTTTATTTTATTTTTTTATTTTATTTAGGTTTAGTTTTTTATATTTTTGTAGGGTTTAGGATTTAGGGCTTGGGGTATAGGGTTGTTGGTTTTATGGTTTACGATTTAGAGTTTAGGGTTTTAGTGTTTAGGGCTTAGGGTTTAGTGTTTAGGGTTAGGTCTGGTTTTTTTAAAAAAAAAAAATTAAAGTCATAGGTTTAGGTTTATTTAATTATTTTTATTTATTTTAGTTGATTTTATTTTTATTTATTTTTTTATTTTATTTTAGGTTTATTTATTTTAGTTAAGATTTTATTTTAGTTATTTTTTTACAGTTTAGTTTATTTTAGTTTAGTTTTATTTTATTTTATTTTTCATGTTTAGGGTTAGGTTTTATTAGGTTTAGAATTTATATTATTTTAGGTTTATTTTATTTTCTTAGGTTTAGTTTTTAGGTTTTATTTTTTAGTTTTAGTGGTTTATTTTAGTTTATTTTATTTATTTATTTTTTTAGGATTTTAAAGTTTATGCCTTATGTTTTATTTTTTTATTTATTTTAGGTTTATTTTTAGGTTTTATTTAGTTTTTATTTTATTTTATTTAAGATTATTTTAATTTTATTTTAGGTTTAGTTTCTATTTTATTTAGGTTTTTATTTTTTTAGTTTAGTTCAGGTTTCTATTTATTTTATTTTAGTTTAGTTTTTATTTTTTAATTTTCTTTTTAGGTTTAAGTTTAGGTTTAAGTTTAGGTTTTAGTATAGGTTTTTATTATATTTTATTTTGGTTTAGGTTTTTTTATTTATTTTATTTTTAGGTTTTATTTAGTTTAGGTTTAGTTGAGGGTTTAGGGCTTGGGGTTTGTAGTTTAGGGTTTAAGGTTTAGGGTTTATGGTTTAGGTTTTTATGGATTAGGGTTTAGGGTTTTTAGGGTTTTAGGTTTAGGTTTTAGTTTAGAGTTTAAGGTTTTATTTTTTTCTTAACAGTGAACAAATTTAAATTCAATATTTCTTCTTTCTGATTTCATCAACCAAGTAACACACCAAGTTTTCTAATACACAAGCGATTACATAAATAAAAAATGAGCATGCCTAGAGCAAATCAAAAAGCCTAGATAATTAAAATCATCTCTACTGTAATGACACAGTTCCATAAGAAGCAGATCAGATCGTTCATTCTTCAGTTTCTCCAGTTCCCATCAGAACCACCATGGCCTCCTAATTTGTGCGATCCATAATCATATCCCCCATCTCTCGCCTCTGCCACCACCATGGTTGTAACCCCTATCGTTCCTCTCACCTCTATATCCACCGCATCTAGATCCACCACCACCACTATGTTGACTGTCAGCCGCTTCCACCCACCACTGTGCCTAGACTGAGGTTAATCTGGGATGTTCCTGCCAGCAAGGTTCTACCCATTCTTAGGGTTTAGGTTTATTAGGTTTTAGGGTTTAAGTTTTTTTTTTAATTTATTTTGTACTTTAGGTTTTATTTCAAAGTTTGGTGTTTAGGGTTAGGGTTTTGGGTTTTGAGTTTATGCTTTTAGGGTTTTAGGATTTGCAGTTTTACAGTTTAGGGTTAGGGTTTAGGGTTTAAGGTTTAGGGTTAGTTTAGGGTTTGGGGTTTATGCTTTTAGTTTGGGTTTAAGGTTTAGAGTGGTTTTGGGTTTAGTTGGAGGGTTTAGTGTTAGTTTAGGGTTTAGGGTTTAATCTTGTAATTTTAGGGTTGTAGGCTCAGGGTTAGTTTTAGGAATTAGGGTATAGGGTTTAGGGTTTAGGATCTAGGGTTTAAGGGTTAGGGTTTAGGGTTTATGTGTTTTTTCTAAAAAAAAATTAAGTAAACTAGTGGATTTAGGTTTATTTAGTTTATTTAGTTTGCTTTTTAATCATTTTATTTTATTTTTTTTATATTTTCATTTAGGTTGCTTTTTTATTTTTGTTTAGTTTAGTTTATTTATTTTAGGTTTTTTATTTTTGTAGGTTTTTTAATTTAGTTTGTTTTTTAGGTTTAGGTTTAGGTTTATGTTTATATTTTAGTTTAGTTTTATTTTATTTTATTTTAGGTTTAGGTTTTATTTTAATTTTAGTTTTAGGTTAGGTTTATTATTATTTTATTTAGGTTTTAGGTTTTTATTTTAAGTTTATTTTTAGGTTTTATTTTTTAGTTTAGGTTTAATTTTATTTTTACTTTATTTTATTTTATTTAGTTTAGGGTTTAGGTTTAGGTTTAGGTTTAGATTTTTTTTATTTTAGTTTAGTTTATTATAGTTTAGGTTTAAATTTATTTTATTTTGTTTATTTTAGGTTTAGGTTATTTTTTTAGTTTAGGGTTTAGGTATTTTGTTTTATTTCTTTTTATGTTTAGTTTTAGGTTTAGGTTTTTATTTATTTTTTATTTTATTTTATTTTATTTTTATTTTATGTTTAGTTTATATTTTATTTAGGTTTTTTATTTTAATGTTTATTCTATTTTTTTAGTTTATTTTGGGTTTTTATTTATATTATTTTAGTTTAATTTTAATTTTTTATTATATTTTATTTTTACATTTTGGCTTAGGTTTAAGTTTAAGTTCTAGTTTAGATTTTTATTTTATTTATTTTATTTTATTTAATTTTAAGATATTTTATTTATTTTATTTATAAGTTTTATTTATTTTAAGTTTAAGTTTTTAGGTTTATAGAGTTTAGGGTTTAGGGTTTGGGGTTTTTAGAGGGCAGGGTGTTTGTGGTTTTGTGTTTAGGGTAGTGGGGTTTAAGGTTTAAGGTTTAAGGTTTAGGGTTTAGTTTAGGGTTTAAGGTTTAAGTTTAGGATAAGTTTAAGATTGTGGTTTAGTAGTGTGGTTTTTTTTTAATTTTTCTTTCATTTTTATTTATTTTTATTTTTTTTTTCAATTAAGTAAATAAGAAGGTTTAGGTTTATTCAGTTTGTTTAGTTTATTTAGTTTATTTATTTAATTTAATTTAATTTTTATTTAAATTTATTTTAATTTTTATTTAGTTTAGTTATTTATTTTAGGTTTATTTATTTTAATTTATGTTTTTTTATTTTAGCATGTTTTTTAGGTTAAGTTTAGGTTTATTTTTTAATTTAGTTTTTTTTAAAGGTTTTGGTTTAGGTTTAGGTTTTTATTTTCTTTTTTTAGGTTTAGGTTTTTGGTTTTAATTTAGGTTTATTTTTGGGTTTTATTTTTTAGTTTAGGTTTAGGTTTTTTTACTTTAATTTATTTTATTTAGTTTAGGGTTTAGGTTTAGGTTTAGATTTTATTTATTTTATTTTGTTTATTTTAGTTTAGGTGTAGGTTTAATTTATTTTCTTTTTTAGGTTTACATTTTTTTTAATTTTGGGTTTAAGTTTTACTTATTATTTATTTTTTGGTTTAACTTTTCAGGTTTATTTTTTAAGTTTAGAATTTCATTTTGTTTTTATTTTGTTTTAGGTTTATTTTATTTATATTTTACGATTAGTTTTTATTTTATTTAGGTTTTTTAATTTTAGGTTTTTTTAAATTTTTTAGTTTAGTTTAGGTTTTTATTTATTTTATTTTAGTTTATTTTTTATTTTTTATTTTATTTTATTTTTACATTTTGGTTTGGGTTTAGGTTTAGGTTTTAGTTTAAGTAAATGTTTTATAGTTTTTTATTTTATTTTATTTATGTTTAGGATTTATTTATTTATTTTATTTTTTTTTAGGTTATTTAGTTTTAGGTTTTAGGTTTTTTTTAGGGTTTAGGTTTTGGTGTTTAGGGTTTAGGGTTTTGGGTTGTAGGTTGTAGGTTTTAGGTTTTAGGGTTTAGGGTTTTGTGTTTATTAATTTTAAGGTTTTAGGTTATTGAAGGTTTTGGGTTCAGGGTTTAGGGTTTAGGGTTTAGGGTTTTTTTGTTATTTTTTGATTTAAGTAAAGCTGTTGGTTTATTTAGTTTATTTTTTAGGTTTAGGTTTATTTATTTAGTGTAGTTTTATTTTCATTTTATTTTTCTTGTTTTCATTTTAGTTTTTATATTTAGGTTTATGTTTAAGTTTTTATTTTATTTTATTTGGTTTAGATTTTAGATTTACATTTAGGTTTAATTTTTTAGTTTTAGTTTAGGTTTATTTTTAATTTGTTTTATTTTATTTAGGGTTTAGGTTTATGTTTAGGTTTAATTTATTTTAGGTTTAGGTTTAGCTTTTATTTATTTTAGCTTGGTTTATTTTAGTTTATGTTTATTTTATTTTTATTTTAGGTTTAGGTTTTCTTTTAGCTTAAGGTTTAGTGTTTATGTTTTATTTATTTTAGGTTTTGCTTTTTATTTAATTTAATTTATTTTATTTTAGCTTTATTTTATTTTTAGTTAGATTTAGTTTTTATTTTTTTTAGGTTTTTTATTTTTTAGCTTAGTTTAGGTTTTTATTTATTTTATTTTAGTTTTTATTTTATTTTATTTTATTTTCCTTTTAGGTTTAGCTTTAAGTTTTAGATTAGAATTTATTTATTTTTATGTTTTTATTTTATTTTGGTTTAGGTTTTTTTATTTATTTTATTTAGGTTTTATTTAGTTTATGTTTAGGTTTTTTGGTTTTTAGAGTTTAGGGTTTTGGGTTTTAATTTAGTTAAGGGTTTAAAGTTTAGGGTTTAGGTTTTAGGGTTTATGGTTTTAGGGTTTAGGATTTAGGATTTAGGACTTAGGGTTTTTAGGGATTAGAGTTTAGGTTTTGGTTTTAGGTTTAGGGTTCATGTTTTAGTTTAGGGTTTTGGATTTTTGGTTTTTTTAATAGATAATAAATTCATATTCAATATTTCTTCTTCTCGATTTCATCAACCAAGTAGCACACCAAGTTTTCTAAGACACAAGCGATGGTATAGATAAAAAATGAGCTCGCACAGAGCAAATAAAAAATCCTAGAAAACTTGGACTATCTCTACTATAAAGACACATTTCCATGAGCAGCAGATTGGATTGGTCATCCTTCACTTTCTCCATGTCCCATCAAAAGCACCCCAGCCTCTTGAGTAACGTGATCAACCATCATATCCCCGATCTATCCCTCTGCCACCACCAGAGCTATAACCTCCGTCGCACCTCTCTCCTCCATAACCACCACTGCTCTGACCACCACCTCTATATCTACCAACACCTCCAGATCCCCCACCACCATTGTAATAACCTTCACCTCCACCTTTGCCTCCACCGCCAGATCTAGAATGAGCTTGGTTGATGGTGATGTTCTTGCTGTCAAGGTTCTGATCATTTTTAGGGTTTAGGTTTAGGTTTATTTTTTAAATTTATTTAGTTACTTTAAATTTAGGTTTAGGGTTTGCGGTTTATGGTTTAGGGTTAGGGTTTAAGATTTAGGGCTTAGGTTTAGGATTTAGGGTCTAGGATTTTAAAAAAAAAAATTTAAGTAAACTAATAGGTTTAGGTTTATTTAGTTTATTTTTTATTTATTTTAGTTTAATTTACTTTTTTATTTTTATTTAAGTTTATTTTTTATTTTAATTTTGTTTAGTTCTTTATTTTAGGTTTATTTATTTTATTTTTGTTTTAAGGTTTAAGTTTAGGTTTAGGTTTATTTTTAGTTTATTTTATTTATTTTTTTTTAGGTTTAAGTTTATTTTTATTTTTAGGGTTAAGTTTAGTTTTTATATTTTTTAGGTTTAGGTTTTTTTTATATTTTAAATTTATTTTAGATTTTAGTTTAGTTGTTTAGGTTTATTTTATTTTATTTTATTTTGTAGGGTTTAAGATTAATTTATTTTAGGTTTAGGTTTAGGTTTTATTTATTTTAGTTTAGGTTTAGGTTTATTTTATTTTGTTTATTTTAGGTTAAGTTTTTTTTATTTTACGATTTAGATTTGATTTTTTATTTATTTTTAAGTTTAGGTTTTTATCTAGTTTTTATTTTTTTATTGTAGCTTTATTTTATTTTTAATTTAAGTTTAGTTTGTTTTTAAGTTTATTTTATTTTTTTAGTTTAGTTTAGGTTTTTATTTAATTTGTTTTAGTTTAGTTTTTATTTTAAATTTTATTTTATTTTTAGGTTGAGGTTTATTAGTTTATGTTTATTTTATTTTATTTTTTCATTTTATTTTGGTTTATTTTTTTTTATTTTTATTTTTTTTTTTTTTTTAGTTTAGGTTTAGTGTTTTTATGATTTAGTTTAGGTTTTAGGTTTATTTTTTTATTTATTTTAGTAGGTTTATTATTTTATTTTAGTTTTTGATTTTTATTTATTTTTAGGTTTATTTAGGTTTTTAGGTTTAGGTTTTATTTTTTTTTATTTTATTATTTTATTTTGTTTTAGTTTAATTTTATTTAGGTTTAGGTTTATTTTATTTTAGTTTAGTTCACATTTTTTTTAGTTTATTTGAATTTTATTTTTATTTAGGTTTAAGTTTTAGTATTTTTTTATATTATTAGTTTAGTGTTTATTTTATTATTAGGTGGTTTGGTTGGTAGTTTAGGGTTTAAGATTTGGTGGTTTAGTTTAGTTTTAGGAGGGAGTTTAGGGTTTAGGACAGGTTTAGGGTTAGTGTTTAGTGAGAAGGTTTAAGGTTAGGTTTATGGGTGAGTAAGTTAGGGTTTAGGGTTTTAGGTTTAGGGCGGTTTATAGTTTAGAGGTTTAGTAGTTTAGAGTTTAGGTCATAGGGTGGAGGTTAGGTTAGTGGCAGAGTTTAGTTTGGATAGTAGTAGTAGGTTTAGGTAGGTTTAGGAGTCAGTTAGTTTAGGGTGGGAAGAAGTTTAGGGTAAGGTTTTTATTTTTTAGCAAAACCAATAGGTTATATTTTTTTATTTTATTTTATTTTTATTTTTATAGTTTATTTATTTATTTTAGGTATTCATTTTAGTTTAGGTTTTTTATTTTAGTTTACTTTATAGGTTTAGATTTAGGTTTATGTTTATTTTTTAGTTTAGTTTTATTTTTTATTTTATTTTTTTAGGTGTAGGTTTTAGGTTTTCTTTTATTTTAGGTTTAATTTTAGTTTATGTTTGTTTAGTTTAGTTTTAGTTTAGTTTAGGTTTAAGTTTATTTTAGTTTAAATTTTATTTTATTTTAGTTTAGTTTATTTTATTTATTTTAGGTTTAGGTTTCATTTTTTTTAGTTTAAGGATTTTTATTTTTATTTATTTTTATGTTTTCTTTTATGTTTATTTTATTTATAGGTTTAGGTTTTGATTTTATTTTATTTTAGGTTTATTTTAAGTGTATTTTTTATTTATGTTTAGTTTTTATTTTATCTAGGTTTTTTATTCTTAGGTTTATTTTATTTTATTTACATTAATTTTTATTTATTTTATTTTAGTTTAGTTTTATTTTTTAATTTATTTTATTTTTAGGTTTAGGTTTAGTTTAGGTTTTAGTTTAGATTTTTATTTTATTTTATTTTGTATATTTTATTTAGGTTTAGGTTTTTTATTTATTTTATTTTTAGGTTTTGTTTAATTTAGGTTTAGGTTTTTGAGGGTTAGGGTTTAGGGTTGTAGATTTTAGGGATTAGTGTTTACAGTTTTATGGTTTAAGGTTTAAGGTTTAGGGTATAGGGTTTAGGATTTTAGGGTTTTAAGGTTTTAGGGTTTAGGGTTTTTTTATTAGGGAAATTAGAAAAATTTTCTTACCACAAAGAAAAAGTGCAAAGTCTTTATAGGGGGTAAATCTCAATACTAATGTTTAAAGAGGTACAATAAATCCTAAAGAGATAAACCCCCTAACTATTACAATAATGAAGGATAGAAAGAAAAAGAAAAACCAAAAAATCAACAGAAAATCCATGAAGAAGAAACTTCACTGGTCCGTCTGACGAAGATCCACCTACAAGACTCTCCCAACTAATAAAATAAATCTGCAACATACTTTTGAAAGGATGAGTACAATTAAGAAGCTTAAAAAGTAAGACCAAACAAAAGGAATAAAGTAAAGAAAAGGCTCAGGCTCAGTTACAATCATCTCAAGGAGCAACACTATATGTAAGCATCCAAACTTCAAGAGAAGGGTGATAATTACATATAGCACTACCAGCCAAAAGAAGAAAGAGTGGGAAATATCATGGCCATCATAGCCAGCATACCTCGTGTAGTCCATCATTCAAAGTCTATCTTCCAATAAGGCTACAAAATCCTCCAAATAGCAAACATAAAAGCCAACCATCAAGCCAATAGAACAATCGAGCCCAATAAGGCAGATAGTTAACCTACCATCTAGGATAGCAGCAATATAGTAGGAGCACCACCAAAGCCACCACCAAAAATAATAACAAAATCAAAAGGAGCAAGCATCATGATTGGGGTAACAACATAAACCAAGGACAAACAAGAGCAAAAAAGAAAAACACCAGTGCTCATATCCTCCACCAATAAAGCAAAAAAAAAGAGATAGTAAAAATATCTAGCCTAACTGCAAAAGGGGTGGACAACAAGGCTGCCACCTAAATAGGAAAAAGGGGGTCAGTTGCGACCAAGAGAGAAAAAATAAAGCGAAAGGAAACCAGAAATATAGGTCACAGAAAGAACACCAGCAGGTTCCCATAACAGTCACCAAAGGTGCAGGAAAAATCAACGAAAATAACCACCCCACCAACCAACCCAGCCAGCCAATAGAACCAATTAAACCAGCTAGCTAACATAACCTCTTAACCAACCACCATAATAGAGAAAACAAGTCAATTTAAAGACCAACAACAGTCATCAAGCCAAAATCACCCAAGATAGCCAAGGAACAGGTAGAAGAAGATAGAATCCACCAAATCCAACCAAGGCAAAAGAAAATCTGATCTAGGTAAGTAGAATATATAGCCAAAGAAAAAAAGGTACAAAGCCCAATAAGATAGACTATAAGCTAGCCAATAGGAACAACAACACTAATGGCACCCAACCAAGCCACCAGCCGTCGAGGCAAACTAACAGCCACAAAATAGCCTTCAACCAGTGAATCCAGA
The DNA here is from genome assembly GCA_021442155.1 of Cymbidium sinense. Taxonomy (NCBI): domain Eukaryota; kingdom Viridiplantae; phylum Streptophyta; class Magnoliopsida; order Asparagales; family Orchidaceae; genus Cymbidium; species Cymbidium sinense. Next base: position 301,980,213 of record CM038214.1, on the reverse strand, counting down.
ATAATACCCAAACATAAAGCCCTTGCAGCTAAGAGAAGAAAGCTAATATAGGAGGAGATCAATACAATAACCAAAAGAAATAGAACAAAAATCAACAAAACCAACCATGAGGCCCTAGTCAAGAAAATAGAGAAAATAATAGCCAACTAACAACCTCCACCATGCTAAAATCAGAGAGAAATAACCCCCCCTAGATCACACTAGAAAATCAAAAAATAGCCAAAATAGCCAGCCATTCAACCAACCCAACTAGCCAACCCAACCAGCAAACAAAGCCACCTGGTCAACCACCATAGGAGCTGAACCAACTCAGGTAAATTAGCAAGAAACCTAGAAAAGAGGCAAAACCCACACAAAAGAAAAAGCTATAGTAGCCATAGCCACAAACCAAAAGGAGGATATAAAAAATAGTAGAGGGAAAATTAAGGTAAACACCAAGCTAGATAGATAGAAGCTACCAAGCTGAAAAAAACAAAACAACACAGGCCACACTTACAATAACCACCGTAAAAAACCAGAAAAAGTAAGAGATCAAAACATGACTTTAGGCCAAGAGAAAATAAGTTGATAACCATAACCCAAAGAGGGATTAACAAGGGGCAACCAAAAGAAAAAGATCATCAAAAACCAAGCTAATAATTTATAATTTGAGATACGGCAATCCAATATTATCCAGAATAACCAAACCTCTTAATAGTTTAGACAAAAAATTTGTCAAGTGAATCAGTTAAGTTGGCACCAAAGTTAGCCAAGTGGCATATAAGCATTACCTTCATGAAAGATATGGAAAATTTTAAAATGAACTTGAGCAAGAATATTTTTAGTATGATTAAGATGATAAAATAATTCAACATTCCAATTCTATTGGCATTAATCATGTCAAGAAGCAAGAGAGCATCAACCTCAATCCAGATGTTGAGGAAACCTCTATTCAAACAAATTTCAATAGCTTTATTAACAACCAGAAAAAATAACATAACATGCTTTGATAGGATAGGAAAGAAGCACAAATGACAGTAGCTTTAGAATCCCTAAGGATACCACCACAGCCATATTTATTAGAAGCAACAGAACCATCAGTGTTCACTTTAATCAATTTATCTTTAGAATTGAACCAATGAATAATCCTAGACCTTTTATAAGAGTCAAACTCAGGCGTAATGATACCTAATTTTTCAGCCACCAATTTATAACCTCTAAAATGAATATTACTAATAAGATTGGCATTAAAAAGAGCATGAATTTTTTCTTTAGTTCTATCCAGGACCCTTTTATGGTTTATACCACATATATATTTAGCATCATTTATATCCCTTGGATGAACGGATAAGGGTAATAGCAATTAAAACTTTGATATGACCTTTCCTCGTATTTTTTGAAGAAGACTTCAAGAAGTTGATAAAAGAAAGAGAGAGCCACGAAAATAGTTGGTATTAAATAAATCATCATATTGAAACCATAATTTAGAAGCTATAGCACCATTGACAAAAACATGATTTACATTTTCAATATGAAAGAAACAATAGCAATTTGAAGGTAAGTAAAACCCTTTAGTCCAAAGCAAAGAGTCCATATGAATAAAGTTATTCAAAATTCTCCAAGCTAAAATAGAATAAGAAATGGGAATGATATTGTTCCAAAGTTTAATAAAAACATTAGAGGGTTTTTTTTATCTCTAATAAAATTCCAAACCTATTTAACAACAAAGTCACCATTATAAGAAAGCTTACAAAGAATTTGGTCAGGTTTCTTAGAAGAATGGAGATATTTTTAAAGTTATCAAAAATAGATATAGAGATATAATTATCAAGTTTACTTTCATTCTAATTTTTATTAAGCCAAATAGAAATAACTTTGATAGCAACAGTAGAGTGGGTAGATAAAAGAGTGTCAATAGAGCCATTGCCAATCTAATTATCTTGACAAAAGAAGGAAGAACCTGACTGAATACCCCAAGATATTAATGATTTGACAACCCATTTAATGGAGCAAAGCCTTTCCAAACTGGAGAATCACCAACTTTATAAGCACAACTAAGGGGGTGTTTACCTTGGCAATATTTTTCCATCATAAAAATAGCCCAAAGTCTATCATTCCTTCTAAAATTCACCAAAGCTTATAAGAGAAAATGATAGCTTCACGAATAGGCTTGCAACCAAGAGCACCTTCTCCCAAAGGACCATAATATTTATGCCAAGATCTCCAATGCATTCTTTTGGTGGAATTATTGGAACCCCAAAAAATTTGTTAAGCAAATGATCAATTCTTATTAGTGTAGCATTAGTGGGAATAATAGTTTGAATCAAATAAAGGGGCATTGAGTTGAGTGTGCTTTTACGAATAGCGAGTCTACCACCAAAGGAAAGTAAATGGAATTCCCAAACAAAAATTTTATTTGAAATATTTTGAATTAATTAGTCAAAGAGATGAGAATATTTTTGGCCTTTAAAGAGCAGAGCATCCAAGTACTTATGTGGTAAGTGTTGATGTTTAAAATTAGTGATATGTAGGATTTGATTGATTTTATTATTGGAGAAACTATTGGAAGTGATAAAATATCTTTAGTTATCATTGATAGAAAGGCCACTTTCTCTACCAAATTTATTTAAAAAAGACTTGAGATGTTGCTTGATGTGGTAAGTAGAAGCATTGCAAAAATAATGAAATCATATGCAAAACTTAAATGGGAAACTGGGAGACCATCAAGTGTTTTGTAGTACATACTATTATTGTTTAAGAATAAATCATTGATGCTCCTAGATAAGTACTCAACAATGATAATAAATAAAGTAGGAGATAAAGGATCCCCTTATCGTAAGCCATGGGAAGAGAGAATGAAACCCAAGGCTTCCCCATTAAGAAAAATTGAAAACTAGGCATTATTAATACAATTTTCTATAAGAAAATAAATTTATCAAATAACCCAAATAAATTTAGAATATGGAAAAGGAAATCCTAAGAGTTGTTATCAAAGGCTTTGGTAATATCTAATTTGAAAAGGATGTTGCCACATCTAGTCTTGGCATCAAGATCATGAATTAATTCTTAAGCAAGTAAAATATTATCAGAAATAGATCTACCTCTAACAAAACTAGTTTAGTTGAGAGAGATAATTTTATTAAGTAAAGGACTAACTCAGTTGGTAAGAACTTTGCAAATCAGCTTATTGAATAAGGTGCAAAGACTAATAGGTTTAAAATCACTCCAACAGTCCAGAATATCTTTCTTAAGTATGAGAATAATAGAAGCACTAGAAAAATATCTAAGAGAAGGATTACCTTCAAAACAAAATCAATCACAGCTTCAATCAAATCATTTTTAATGATAAAATAACATTTTGAAAAAAAAATTAAGTAATGAAACCCTCCAGACCAGCAACATTTATGGTTTAGTGTTTTAATTAAGTAAATTGGTATGTTTTATTTTATTTAGATTATTTTTTATTTATTTGAGTTTATTTTATTTTTTATTTTTTTAGGTTTATTTTTTTATTTAGTTTAGTTTATTTATTTTAGTTTAGGTTTTTCATTTTAGTTAATTTTTTAGGGTTAGGTTTAGGTTTAGGTTTAGGTTTATTTTTAGTTGAGTTTTCTTTTTATTTTATTTTTTAGTTTTTGGTTTTATTTTTTATTTTTAGGTTTAGGTTTAGGTTTTTATTTTCTTTTTAGGTTTAGGTTTTAGGTTTTTATTTTAGGTTTATTTTTAGGTTTTATTTTTTTAGTTTAGGTTTAAGTTTATTTTTAGTTTATTTTATATTATTTAATTTAGGTTTATGTTTAAGTTTTATTTATTTTAGTTTAGGTTTAGGTTTATTTTATTTTGTTTATTTTATTTTCATTTTAGGTTTAGTTTTTTTTTAGTTTAGGATTTAGGTATAATTTTTTATTTATTTTTATGTTTTATTTTTAGGTTTATTTTTTAGGTTTAAGTTTTTATTTGGTTTTTATTTTAGGTTTATTTTATTTTTATTTTATTTAAGTTTTTTATTCTTACGTTTATTTTACTTTTAAATTTAATTTTGGTTTTTTATTTATTTTATTTTAGTTTATTTTTATTAGATTATTTTATGTTATTTTTAGTTTTAGGTTTAGGTTTAAGTTTAGGTTTTTATTTTATTTGAAGCTCAAATCTTTGATGAACTTATTCATCATCAAGTCGAGTGCTATGTCGATGATCTCGTTGTAAAAAGTATAGAAAAGGAAGACCATCTTTTTGACTTGAGAGTAGTTTTCGAATAGTTAAGGTAATTTAACCTCAAAATGAACCTCCTGAAGTGTGCATTAGGAGTGGCTTCAGGGAGATTCTTGGGGATTTTTGTCTAACACCAGGGAATCAAAATTGATCCGGAGAAGATCAAGGCCATATTAGAAATTTCACCCATTAATAGATTAACTCAACTCAGATCATTTCAAAGGTGGTTTACGTATCTAAGATGATTTATATCCAACCTATCAGGAAGATGTTAGCCATTCTCAACACTTGTTAAAAAGGCCATCAAGCTCAAGTGGGATGACGAGTGTGAGCATGCCTTCGAAGACATCAAGCATACCTGATGATGTCGCCGATTCTAGTAGCCCTTATCCCGGGCAAGTTGCTCATACTTTACACTATTGCATTAAATGACTCCCTTGGTTTTTTGTTGGCCCAAGCCAATGATGAAGGGAAGGAAAATGCACTGTACTACCTCAACCATCACCTAATCCCTACTAAGGCTAATTATCCAACCATTAAGAAGTATTTCTTAGCTTTAATCTTTGTATCCCAAAAGTTACAGCATTACATGCTTCCTTAGAAAGTGAACTTAATCTCTAGTGTCAATCCACTACAATAACTCATGACACGACCGACACTATCCTAACAATTGGCACGATGATCCTTGATCCTCTTAAAATTTGACATTACCTTCGTACCCCTCCATGCGGTGAAAGGACAAGCACTAGCGGATTTCCTGGCAACACACCCACTTCTTGCTAACTCTTCGCTTAGTGATAATCTCCCTGATGAATAAATCATGAACTTAGGGGATACTAACATTCACGTAGGAGATGTACTTTGATGGTGTGGCTTCCTCTCAAAGAGGAGAAAAACCATAATCTACTATTCTAGGGAAGGTAAGGGTAGGAATAGTTCTCTTAACTCTGGAAAATGATGTGATGAGATTATCATATCATCGGGCCAATCCTTGCACCAACAATGAAGCTGAATATGAGGCTCTAATTGTAGGTCTGGGGTTATCCATTACTCTAAGCATCGAGAACATCAACATCTTTGGGGATTCTCAGCTAATAATTAACCAAATTGCTAGGTCCTATGAGGTTATAAAGCCCAAGCTCCATCACTACCACAAGTACACAATGGAGTTGTTGGCCCAAATCCTAGAGGTTTCCATTTATAAGATTCCTCAAGGAGAGAACATCACAATGTATACTTTAGCCAAGCTTACGAAGGAATTGGCATGTTCAAGGATGAAAAGTCTTATCAAACATTGTTATTGAACACATCAAAAGTACTCTCTTGAAGGGGAGGTTGCCATTGCAGAGTTAGATTGGAGGCAACCATTCTTGGATTACCTAAATAAAGGGAAACTACCTCAAGAGAAGTCTCAAGCCCATCAGATGAAGCAAAGAGCACTTTCCTACACTCTTGTGGATGGTGTTTTGTATCGACAGTCTTTCGATCATATGTAGTCACATTGTTTAGACAATCATCAAGCCCATAAGATCATGACTAAAGTACACTCAAGATGATGTGGAGCAAACTAATCCAGTCCGTAAATGAAAACCAAGATCAAGAGACTAGGATACTACTAATCTTTGATGGTCAAATATTACATGGATATGGATAGGCGAGGCCACCAATGTCAAATACACGGTGTGGTCCTATACCAACCACCCAATATTCTACATCCGACATTGCCCTCATGTCCATTCAAGTGTTTGGGTACCGATATAGTGGGTCTAATTGATCCTCCATCTTCCAAGGGTCATCGATTCATCTTAGCTACTACTAACTACTTTTCCAACTAGGCAAAGACAATTATGCTTAGAGAGGTCACAGCTCAGCATGTACTCCAATTTTTTAGGAACCATATCATATATAGGTTAGGAGTACCTCGATGAATTATATCTAATAATGGTATTGTATTCAAGAGCACCGAGATCAACAACTTTGCATGGAGACACATCATAGATTGGAGATATTCTACCATCAACTACCGTAGGGAAAATAGCTTAGCAGAAGTCTTCAACAAAACTACCATCCAAATACTAAAGAAGACACTCGACAATAACAAGTGATAGTGGCATGAACAGTTTGTTGAAGCCTTATGGGCCAACCACACTACATATAGAACTCCAACTCATTCTACTCCTTTCTCCTTAGTGTATGGGTCTAAAGTTGTTCTACCATTAAGAGTCCAACTCCCATCACTAAGGATAACAGTGGGTAGCAAATCACAACAGAGCATAATGCCAAGTTGCAGTTTGAAGAGCTTGTAGGTTTGGAGGAGAGATGCCTGCAGGCATGCCAAAAACTTGACTTGTACAAAGCTAAAATGGTTCAAGCTCACAACAAGTTGGTCTATCTTAGACCATTTCAAGTAGGAGAGCTTATTTTAGTTCTAAGGAGACTTGTTATTATGAGACATAAGATGGGAGGCAAGTTTGAACTCACTTGGGAAGGCCCTTTTGCCATAGAGGGGGCCTACCAAGGAGGACCTTATTTTCTTATTAATCATAAGAGAGAGTGCCCAATGCTTTTAATCAATGGGCTATACTTAAAAAAATTTTATAAAGCATGTTTAAAAATAATTATCATCAATGAAAATTCCATTTTGAATTCAATCTCTTCCATGTTGAAAGTATTCTTGTTTGCGAATCTTCCATGATGTGTTTAGGGTAGGTGTAAAAGGACCTGAGTGGTGTCCTATCCTTTGTCGACACAACATAAACACAAACTACACACAAATATAGAAAACAAACACATATCTTTTGTCTTGGGCTACTCTGAGTTAATATAATGCCCACACTCACTCGATTTCAGGTCAACTAACATTACCCTAGTGTGTCACCCTAGTGGTCTTCTTACTTTGGAGGATGTAAGTTTGCTATGCTTTCCTTTCTTACTTGGCAACTACACATCAATGAGCACCTTGTCAGTTTGGTAGGCCTTACTACGTGGCTGGTTAGCTACCTCATGATGGCTTAGTTTAAGAGGATGTGAGTCTACTATGCTTTCTTCTTGGATTAGCTTTTGTGCACTAACTGGGTCGAGTATATTTGAGATTTAGGATAAGTCCCCTAGTAGCTCCTTTCCTACTGACTACTTCAAGTCTAGGTGTAGACCTCCCTTGGGGCTCCCCACTAAGTAGTCACTCAGGGTCAGATTGTATCTATCCTGCTAATGATAGACTATCCCGATGATCAGTTTTGCTTGAAAAGTTGTACACCTACCCGCTTTATTTGAGGTTGATTGTTGCACACCAACAAGCACCTTAGGTTTCTTGGTTCTCACTATGCTGATGGATACACCACTCTTGCTGACGGATACACCTTAGGTTGGTTAGTTCTCACACCTCAAGATACACCACTCATAGCAAATTTAAGTCTATTACACTTTATCCTTGAGTTTTCCACCTTACACCTATAGTCTATCTTTTCCAGGGCTCAAGATAACGCCCCTAGAAGCACCTCCCTTTTGGGTATTATATTGGATCACTTGCTTTGCGACCCCATTTAGACACTACCAGGGTTACTATCAGTTTGAACAGGTCCCCTTTCCTAGGAATGACCCTTGTGGTTGGAGATTCTGTCCTGTGGATGTGTTGATTCTCCCTAGGTCCAGTAAATCTGAGATAGGTCAAAGTCGACATAGATCATTTTTAGTGGTCCCTCACACACCAACAAGGTTCATGAAATTAAATAAACAAAATATATATTCACTTATGGATTAGGAGGACACCCATAGTGGTACCATTTCCCAAGAAAGTATTTTATCTTCAGGGTAGTGTCAGCAAAACTCCTTATAAGAATCGCCTGACTATTCTTGAGTTGATATAAGTCCCTAGTGGAATTCACTTAGTAGTCACCTCTAAGTCAGGTTCGATTTGTTGTGCTAATAGTAGGTTCCCTAATTTAGAATATGAAAGTCTACTATGCCTTCTTCATCACAGCTATTGCACATTGAAAGGCAACCCCTAAGGTTGTCTAGCTCTACCCTACGGCCAGTAGGCTATCTCATTGGATTTATAAATCTAAGATAGGAAAAGTTTGATGTAGTCCCTTCTCAGTGGGTACATCGCACACCAACATGGTCCATATATTAAATCAATCAAATTTGACTGAGCTCACGCCCCCAATGGATATGCCCTCAATTCAAAATCAAACTAAGCCAAATAAACCATATCAGATCACATGAAATTAAGATAAAATTAATCTTCACTACTTTTGAGTTCACATAAGTCCCTGGCATTCACCAGAGTCTCCCAAGGTTGTCGGTTTTAATGGTCACTTTAGCTTTAAAAGAGCACCAGCACAACCCCTTAGGTTGGCTAGCTTTACCCCACAATCGGTAGTCAATCCTTTTGGATTTATAAACTTGTGGAAGGTCAAAGCTGGTATAGCTTCTGGGTCCACACACCTACCAGTCCATATTAATTAAATTAAACCCTCGATTTTCCTAGTTAATTCACACACTTCTCCCTAGTGGAACTCTAAATCAAATATCGACAAGTCAAGCAAATAAATCAAATTCAAAACCAACTTCCCCAATGGAGCTAAATTGAACCAACTCCCCTAGTTGAGTCTAAATCAAAGAAATCCAACCAAACTCTTATCCCCAATGGATATATCTCCAAACAAATCGATGAAATCAAACTCAAATCCCAATCCCTAATGGATAACATGAACCTGCTTCCCTAGTGGAAGGTTCATATATCCGATCCTAGGGCCTCGAGCGCATATCTTTAAAAGATATGCCTCCACATCAATTAAAATAAAATAAATTAAAGCTGATTTGATCTTAATCCTAGGTGGATTATAGATTCTTATCCCTAACAGAACTTCTTTCCCCAATTCAAATTAAACTCAAACCTTATCCCCAACAGATTTTCTTCTTCTATGTCCTCGACATAGACCCCTCACATGTCATTTCCAATGCATGTGTGATTCCCTAGGAGATCTCCCTCCATGTCCTTGACATGGAATTCTCATCAAATCTTATTTCTTCTCTTATGCACACCTTTAATAATTCAACCAAAATCCTAATAATGTATTCATTTAAATTACATCATCTTAACATTGTAATCAACATTTCATGATTTGTGATGGTGCAAGCTCAATCTAATTATACAATATCATGCGGAACATATTAAAGTGTGAATTAACACACTATATTATATTATAATATATGATGTTATATTATAATTTTCTATAATATAATATATCATCTATCATTACACCTCATTAGAATCACATAAAATAAACAAATAACAAAATTTTTTTCAAAATATGAATAATGTTCATTTTGGATGTGAAATTGTTATTTTTCTATTAGAAATGGTGCAAAATAGCATAATTTTGGTGTTTCTTCTTGGTGTGTGCCATGAATTTTGCCAAATTATTCTATCTTAACCTTCAATTTATCATACATTACACCTTAAAATGAATCACTTTAAGCAAAAACTATAAAATATGGTTGAAAAATGAACATTTATTTTGGATTCAAAATTCCATCCTTTTGATTAAATGACACACTATAGCACACCCCTAATGATGTTCCCTAAAGCTTACCTTAAATTTTATGAAATCCCATCATCTTAGCCTATAAATAAATTTTTGTATGAATTATACCAACACAAACTCTACTACATCATACTATAACAAGCTAAAAAATCCTAAACAATAAGTAGTAATACACAATACTATACTATAATGCATGATGCTACACTATGTTATGGCATCATATATTATAACATATAACATATTATATTATATTATACATCATACATTGGGATAAGATGAAAAATCATAATATTAGTCTAAATAATAAAAATACAATATATTTTAGTTGTATTACTTACATATTTTAAATTGAAATAATATATTATGATGCCAAGCTCTACTTATTATGAATTTAGCCAAATTCAACCATTTTAAAGTCTAAATCAACATTTTTATAAATAATATTATTGTAGGCTCGACTGCATAATTGTAAAATACTAAAAGATATTAAAATGTGTAAAAACATAAAATATTTATTTTGAATATAAAATCTTACTTTTAAGACTACAAGTGGCATAGCACACCTTTGGTTCTACAACCTAATTCCCACTTTAAATTTAACAAATTTCATCATCTGATTTATTAAATCAATATTTTATGATTTATATTAATATAAACTATAGGGCAAAATACCAGAATATACTAAAACATTTCAAAACATCTTATAACATCCAAAAACACATTACTACATGCTAAAATATCTGATTTTACATTATACTACAATATATGTTATTATAATATGTTTTAGGTTAGGGTTTAGGGTATTCAATTCTCTAATAATCAAGGAAAACTCTCTTGAAGATATTTTCTTTAGCTACCATAACTATGCTAGGATTAGGTCATTCTTTCAATCAACTCCTAATAACATCTTTATTCAAGGTTTAGGGTGGTTTAAGATTTAGGGTTTAGGGTTTAGGTTTAGGTTTGGGGGTTTTAGAGTTTAGGATGTAGGTTTTATGGTTCTAGAGTTTAGGTTTGGGGTTTAGGGTTTAAGGTTTAGGGTTTAGGGTTTAGGGTTTAGGGTTTTAGTTTTATGGTTAGGGTTTAATTTTTAGTTTAGGTTTAAGGTTTAAGGTTTTTTTTAACAAGAACAAATTTAGATTCAACATTTCTTCTTTTTTATTTTATCAACCAAGTAGCACCCCATGTTTTCTAAGATAAAAGTGATGACATAGATAAAAAATGAGCACCCATAAAGCTAATCAAAAACCCTAGAGAAAGACCTAGTTCCATAAGCAACAGATTGGATCGACCATTCTTTAGTTTCTCTAGGTCCCATCAGAAGCACCCTCGCCCCTCGAGTAGCGGGATCTGCCATCATATCATTGGCACCACCACGACTGTAACCTCTATCACTCCTCCTGCCTCCATAACCACCACTGCTCCGACCACCACCTCAATGTCCAACATCACCTCCAGATCCCCCACCACCACTGTGATAACCATCGCCTCCACCTAAGCCTCGATCGTGAGACTTGGATTGAGCCTAGTTGACGGTGATGTTCCTACCATCAAGGTTCTGCCCATTCTTAGGGTTTATGGTTAGTTTAAAGTTTAGAGGGTTAGGGTTTAGTTTAGGTTTAGGAGTTTTAGTGGTTTTAGGGGTTTAGGGTTTAGGTTTAGGTTTAGGTTTTTTTAGGGTTTAGGGTTTAGTTTGGGTTTAGGGTTTAGGGTTTAGGGTGGGGAGGATTTTTTAGGGTTTAGGGTTAAGAATTTACAATTTAGGGTTTAGGGTTTAGAACTTTTTTAAAAAAGATTAAGTAAACCGAGAGGTTTAGGTTTATTTAGTTTATTTTTTATTATTTTAGTTTATTTATTTATTTTTACTTAGGTTTATTTTTTATTTTTATTTAAATTAGTTTATTTATTTTAGGTTTATTTATTTTAGTTTATGTTTTTTATTTTATATTATTTTTTAAGCTTAAGTTTAGGTTTATGCTTATTTTTACTTTTATTTTATTTTTTATTTTATTTTTTAGGTTTAGGTTTTATTTTTTTATTTTTAGGTTTATGTTTTGGTTTTTATTTTATTTATTTGCTTTAGGTTTTAGGTTTTATTTTTTTTTAGTTTAGGTTCATCATTTTTTTTAGTTTATTTTATTTATTTAGTTTATGGTTTAGGTTAAGTTTATTTTAGGTTTAGGTTTAGGTTTTATTTATTTTAGTTAGTTTATTTTATTTTAGGTTTAGGTTTATTTTATTTTGTTTATTTTAGTTTAGGTTTAAGTTTATTTTGTTTAGTTTATTATATGTTTATGTTTTTTTAGTTAAAGGTTCAGGTTTTATTTTTTATTTATTTTTAAGTTTTATTTTTATGTTTATTTTTTAGGTTTAGGTTTTTATTTAGTTTTATTTTATTTAATTTTGGTTTATTTTATTTTTATTTTATGTTTATTTTTTATTTTATTTAAGTTTTTTATTTTTAGGTTTATTCTATTTTTTTTAGCTTAGTTTAGATTTGTACTTATTTTATTTTAGTTTAGTTTTTATTTTTTAATTTTATTTTCTTTTTATGTTTAGGTTTAAGTTTAGGTTTAGATTTTATATTTATTTTATTTTATTATTTTATGTTGGTTTAGATTTTTTTATTTTTTATTTTAAAGTTTTATTTAATTTAGGTATAGGTTTATAGTGTTTAGCGTTTTGTGTTTAGGGTTTACGATTTGAGGTTTAGGGTTTAGGATTTAGATTTGTAGGTTTTAGGGTTTAGGTTTTAGGTTTTAGGGTTTAGGGTTTTAGGGTTTAAGGTTTAATGTTTAGGGTTTAAGGTTTAGGGTTTTAAGATTTTGGGTTTAGGGTTTAGGGTTATAGGTTTATGGTTCAGGGTTTAGGGTTTAAGGTTAGGGTTTTTTAATTTTTTTAATTTTTTGAATTTTTTTTAGATTAAGTAAACTCATAGGCTTACGTTTATTTAGTTATTTAGTATATTTTTTTTATATTTTAATTTATTTTATTTTTTATTTAATTTAAATTTATTTTTATTTTTATTTAATGTAGTTTATTTATTTTAGGTTTATTTATTATCATTTAGGTTTTTTATTTTAGTTTATTTTTAGGTTTAGGTTTAGGTCTATTTGTTCATTTAGTTTTATTTTTATTTTATTTTTTAAGTTTAAGTTTTATTTCTTTTTTTTTGTTTAGGTTTTTATTTTTATTTTATTTTTTTAGGTTTAGGTTTTAGGTTTTTATTTTAGGTTTATTTTTAGTTTTTATTTTTTACTTTAGGTTTAGGTTTAGTTTAAGTTTATTTTATTTAATTTAGGGTTTAGGTTTAAGTTTAGTTTATTTTAGGTTTTATTTATTTTAGTTTAGTTTATATAATTTAGGTTTAGCTTTATTTTTTATTTATTTTAGGTTTAAGTTTTATTTTGCTTAGGGTTTATGTTTTATTTTTAATTTATTTTTAAGTTTTATTCTTAAGTTTCTTTTTTAGGTTTAGGTTTTTATTTAGTTTTTAGTTTATTTTATTTTAGGTTTATTTTATTTTTATTTTTGGTTTAGTTTTCATTTTATTTAGGTTTTTTATTTCTTACTTTAGTTGAGGTTTTATTTATTATTTTATTTTATTTTTAAGTTTAGGTTTAGGTTTAGGTTTCAGTTTAGGTTTTTATTTTATTTTATTTTTAATTTTATTTTTCTTAGGCTTTTTAATTTCTTTAATTTTAAGGTTTTAATTAGTTTCAGTTTAGGTTTTTAGCTTCTTAGGGTTTAGGATTTAGAATTTAGGGATTACGATTTGTTTAGGGTTTATGGTTTGGGGTTTAAGTTTTAGGGTTTAGGGTTTTGATGGTTTAGGTTTTAGTTCTAGGGTTCAGGTTTTAGTTTAGGGTTTAAGGTTTTTGGTTTTTGTAAATAGAGAACAAATTCAAATTTATCGGTTCTTCTTTTCGATTTCATCAACCAAGTAACATACCAAGTTTTCAAAGACACATGGGACAATATAGATAAAAAATGAGCACGCTTAAATCAAAAACCCTAGATAGCTTGAACCATCTCTACTATAAAGGCACAGTTCTATAAGCAACAGATCGTATCAACCATTCTTCATTTTCTCCAATCATCGAAACCACCCCGCCAGTAGCGGATCCATCATATTCTCGATCTCTCCCTCACCACCACCACGGTTGTAACCTAGGTCGCTCCTCTTGCCTCCAAAACCACCACTGCTCTTACCACCAACTCAATATCCACCAGCCTCTCAAGATCCCCCATCACCACAATGATAATTATCACCATTGCCTTCACCTCTAGTGCTAGATCTAGATTGAGCCTAGTTGATGTTGATGTTCCTGTGTCAAGGTTATGCCCATTCTTAGGGTTTAGGGTTAGTTTAGGGTTTAGTATTTAGGTTTATTTCTTAATTTATTTAGTTTCTTTAGGTTTAGGTTTAGGGTTTGGGGTTTAGGGTTAGGGTTTATGGGTTAGGGTTTAAGGTTTAGGGTTTTAGAGTTTATGCCTTTAGGGTTTAGGGTTTAAGGTTAGGGTTTAGGGTTTAGAGATTGGGGTTTAGTTTTTAGGCATTAGGGTTTAGGGTTCCGGGTTTAGGGTTTTTTAGGGTTTAGGGTTTTTTTGGTTTAAGGTTGTAGGTTTTAGGTTTAGGGTTAGTTTTATGGTCTAGGGTTTAGGGTTTAGGGTTTAAGATTTAGCGTTTAGGGTTTATGGTTTAAATTTTAAAAAACATTAAGCAATCTAATAGGTCTAGGTTTATTTAGTTTATTTTTTATTTATTTTAATTTATTTTATTCTTTATTTTTACTTAGGATTATTTTTTATTTTTACTTAGTTTATTATATTTACTTTAGGTTTATTTATTTTAGTTAAGTTCTTTTATTTTAGTTTATTTTTTAGGTTTAGGTTTAGGTTTATTTATTTAGTTTAGTTTTATTTTATTTTATTTTTAGGTTTAAGTTTTATTTTTTATTTTTTTAGGTTTTTTATTTTATTTTTTTTTTGTTTAGGTTTTGGTTCTTATTTTAGGTTTATTTTAGGTTTTAGGTTTTATTTAGGTTTAGGTTTTTTAGTTTATTTTATTTATTTAGTTTAGGGTTTAGGTTTAGTGTATTTTAGGTTTAGATTTAGGTTTTATTTATTTTATTTTAGTTTTTTTTTAGTTTAGCTGTAGGTCTAGGTTTATTTTATTTAGTTTAGGTTTAGGTTTCTTTTAGTTTAGGGTTTAAGTTTTATTTTTTATTTAATTTTAAGTTTTATTTTTTTTATTTTTATTTTGGTTTTTTTATATTTTTTATGTTTATTTTATTTTTATTTGACGTTTAGGTTTTATTTTATTTATGTTTTTTTATTTTTGAGTTTATTTTTTTTAGTTTAGTTTATTTTTTATTTATTTTATTTTAGCTTAGTTTTTATTTATATGTTATTTTATTTTTACATTTATGTTTAGGTTTTGGTTTAAGTTTAGGCTTATGTTTAAGTTTAGGTTTAGGTTTTAGTTTAGGTTTTTATTTTATTTTATTATTTTATTTTATTTACATTTAGGTTTTATTTATTTATTTTATTTTTAAGTTTTATTTAGTTTTTATTTAGGTTTTTAGGCTTTTAAGTTTTTAGGGTTTAGGGTTTAGTGTTTAGGATTTGGGGTTTATGGATTAGGGATTAGGGTTGTAAGTTTTAGGTTTTAGGGTTTACGATTTAGGGTTTAGGGTTTTGGGATTACGGTTTTATGGTTTAGGCTTTAGGCTTTAGGCTTTAGGTTTTAAGTTTAGGGTTTAGGGTTTTAAGGTTTAGGGTTTAGGGTTTACGGTTTATGGTTGTAGGTTTAGAGTTCAGGGTTTAGGGTTTAGGGTTTAGGGATAGGGTTTTTCTTAATTTTTTTTATTTTGTTATTTTTTTCAAAAAATAAGTAAAATAGTAGGTTTATGTTATTTAGTTTATTTGGTTTATTTTTTATTTATTTTAGTTTTTTTATTTAGCTTGATTTTTATTTTTATTTAATTTAGTTTATTTATTTTAGGTTTATTTATTTTGATTTAGGTTTTTTTTTAGTTTATTATTTAGGTTTAGTTTTAGGTTTAGGTTTATTTATTTAGTTTAGTTTTTTTTTTTTTTTTTTTTTAGTTTAGGTTATTTCTTATTTTAGGTTTAGGTTTTTATTTTATTTTTTTAGGTTTAGGTTTTAGGATTTTACTTTAGGTTTATTTTTAGGTTTTATTTTTTTAGTTTAGGTTTAGGTTTAATTTTAGTTTATTTTAGTTTATTTAGTGTTTAAGTTTAAGTTTAAGTTTAGATTTTTTTTATTTTAGTTTAATTTATTATAGTTTAGGTTTAGGTTAATTTTATTTTTATTTAGGTTTAGGTTTTTTTTTTAGTTTAAGGTTTAGGTTTAATTTTTAGATCTTATTTTTCTGTTTGGATTTTTATTTGGTTTTAAATTATTTTATTTTAGGATTATTTTATTTTATTTTAGGTTTAGTTTTTATTTTATTAAGGTTTTTTATTTTTTTCACTTTATTTTAGATTTTTCTTTATTTTATTTTAATTTAGTTTTTAGGTTTAAGTTTAGTGTTTAGTTTAGGTTTAGGTTTTTAGCTTTTAGGGTTTAGAGTTTAAAGTTAATTGAGGGTTTAGGGTTTAGGGTTTAGGTTTTAGGGTTAAGTGTTTTGGGTTTTAGGGTTTAGGGTTTAAGGTTTAGGGTTTAGGTTGTAGTTCTAGGGTTCATGTTTTTGTTTAGGGTTTAGAAATTTTTTGGTTTTTTTATAGAGAATAAATTCATATTCAACATTTATTGTTTTTGATTTCATCAACCAAGTAACACACAAAGTATTCTAAGACATAAGCGACAACATATATAAAAAATGAGCATGCATAGAGTAATTCAAAAAATCTGGATAACTAGAACCATCTTTACTACAAAGACACAATTCCATAAGCAGAAGATTAGATCGGTCGTTCTTTAATTTCTCCAGTTTCCATCAAAGCCACCCCGACCTCTCGAGTAGCAGGATCCACCATCATATCCCAGATCTCTCCCTCTACCACCACCACGGCAATAGCCGCTGTCAATCCTCCTCCTCCATAACAACCATTACTACGACCACCACCACCATATCCACCAGGACCTCCAGATCCCCCACCACCACTGCAATAAATGCTGCCTCCACCTTTGCCTCCACCACCAGATCTAGACTAAGCCTGGTTGACAGTGATGTTCTACCAACAAATTTCTGTCCATTCTTTAATTTCTCCATTCTTTTATTAGGTTTTTAAGTTTAGGTTTACTTTTTAATTTATTTAGTTACTTTAGTTTAGGTTTAGAGTTTAGGGTTTATGGTTTAGGTATTAGTTATTTTAGTTTATGTTTTGGTTTATTTTATTTTAGTTTATTTTATTTTTATTTTAGGTTTAGTTTTTTTTTTTAGGGTTTGGGCTTTATTTTTTATTTATTTTGAGGTTTTATTTTTAGTTTTATTTCTTATGGTTAGGTTTCTATTCTATTATTATTTTATTTTATTTTTTGTTTTTTTATTTGTTTATATTTAGTTTTTATTTTATTAAGGCTTTATAATCTTAGGTTTATTGTTTTTTTTAGTTTAGTTTAGGTTTTTCTTTAATTTATTTTAGTTTATTTTTATTATATTTTAAATTTTTTATTTAGGTTAAGGTTTTTTTTGTTCATTTTATTTTTAGGTTTATTTAGTTTAGGTTTTTATATTTTTAGGGTTTAGGGTTTAGGGTTTTAGGGTTTACGATTTTAGAGTTTAGGGTTAGGGTTTAGGGTTTAGGGTTTAGGGTTTAGGGTTTAGGGTTTAGGGTTTAGGGTTTTTAAGCTTTAGGGATTAGGGTTGAGGGCTTAGGGTTTAGGGTTTTGGGCTTAGTGTCTAGGGTTAGTTCAGTGATTTAGGTTAGGGTTTGAGGTTTTTTAGGGTTGTAAGTTTAGGGTTTAGGGTTTATGGTTAGTTTTAGGGTTTAGGGTTTAGGATTTAATGTTTAGGTTTTAGGGTTTAGGGGTTTTTTTTAGAAAAAATTAATTAAACTGGTAGGTTTAGGTTTATTTAGTTTATTTAGTTTATCTATTATTTATTTTAGGTTTATTTATTTTATTTTATACTTTTATGTTAGTTTATTTTTAGGTTTAGGTTTTAAGTTTGTGTTTATTATTTAGTTTAGTTTTAATTCTATTTTATTTTTTCTATTTAGGTTTAGGTTTTATTTCATTTTTTTAGCTTTAGCTTTTAGTTTTTATTTTAGGTTTATTTTTAGGTTTCATTTTTTAGTTTAGGTCTAGGTTTTTTTAGTTTATTTTATTTTATTTAGTTTAGGGTTTAGGTTTAGTTTATTTTACATATAGGTTTAGGTTCTATTTATTTTAGTTTAGTTTATTTTAATTTAGGTTTAGATTTATTTTATATTGTTTATTTTAGGGTTAGGTTTTTTTTTTAGTTTTGGGTTTAGGTTTTATTTTTTTTATTTTTGGTTTATTTTTAGATTTATGTTTTTATTTAGTTTTTATTTTATTTTAATTTATTTAGGTTTATGTTATTTTTATTTTACATTTAGTTTTTATTATATTTAGGTTTTTTATTTTTAGGTTTATTTTAATTTTTATTTTTTATAGGTTTTTATTTATTTTATTTTAATTTTTTTTTAGTTTTAGGTTTAGGTTTACGTTTATGTTTAAGTATATGTTTTAGTTTACATTTTTATTTTATTTTATGATTTATTTTATTTAGGTTTAGGTTTTTTATTTATCTTATTTTTTATGTTTTATTTTGTTTAGGTTTAGGTTTTTAGGTTTTTATGGTTTAGGGTTTACTGTTTAGGGTGTAGAGTTTAGGGTTTGGGGTTTAGAGTTTAGGGTTTAGGGTTTAGGATTTAGGGTTTTAAGGTATAGGGTTTAAATTTTTGGGTTTAGGGTTTAGGTTTATTTACTTTATTTATTTTAGTTTATTTTATTTTATATTTTTATTTAGGTTTATTTTATTTTTATTTAGTTTAGTTTATTTATTTTAGGTTTATTTATTTTAGTTTATTTTTTAGGTTTAGGTTTATGTTTAACTTAGTTCTACTTTTATGTTATTTTTTAGGTTTTGGGTTTTCTATTTTATTTTTAGGTTTAGGTTAGGTTTTATTAGGATTATTTTAGAAATTATTTTTTTGTTTAGGTTGAGGTTTGTTTTTAGTTTATTTTATTTTATTTAGTTTTGGTTTAGGTTTAGGTTTAGTTTATTTTTGTTTTAGGTTTAGGTTTTATTTATTTTAGTTTAGTTTATCTTAGTTTTTAGGTTTATTTTAGTTTTAGGTTTTTTTTTAGTTTAGGATTTAGGTTTTATTTTTTATTTATCTTTAGGTTTATTTTTTAAGATTAAGTTTTTATTTAGTTATTTATTTATTTTATTTTAGGTTTATTATATTTTTATTTTAGGTTTAGTTTTTATTTTATTTAGATTTTTTTTAGTTTAGTTTATAATTTTATTTATTTTATTTTATTTTATTTTCTTTTTAGGTTTGGTTTAGGTTGAGGTTTTAGTTTATGTTTTTATTTTATTTTATTTTTTCATTTTATTTTTGTTTAGGTTTTCATATTCATTGTATTTTTAGGTATTATTTAGTTTAGGTTTAGTATTTTAGCTTTTTAGGGTTTAAGTTTTAGGTTTTTATTTTAGGTTTATTTTTAGATTTTATTTTTTAGTTTAGGCTTAGGTTTATTTTTAGTTTCTTTTATTTTATTCAATTTATGACTTAGGTTTAGGTTTAATTTATTTTAGTTTAGTTTATTTTAATTTAGGTTTAGGTTTTTTTATTTTTTATTATAGGATTAGACATTATTTTTAGTTTAGGGTTTAGGTTTCATTACTTTTATTATTTTTAGGTTTTAGTTTTAGGTTTATTTTTTGATTTAGGTTTTTATTTAGTTTTTATTTTATTTTATATTATGTTTACTTTATTTTTATTTTATGCTAAGTTTTTATTTTATTTAGGTTTTTTATTCTTAGGTTAATTTTATTTTTTAGTTTAGTTTAGGTTTTTATTTATTATATTTTAGTTTATTTTATTTTATTTTTATTAATTATTTTATTTTATTTTTAAGATTAGTCTAGGATTTTATTTAGGTTTTTATTTTATTTTATTTTTTTATTATATTTAAGTTTAGTTTTTTTTAAGGTTTTATTTAATTTAGGTTTAGGTTTTTAGGTTTTTAAGGTTTCAAGTTTAGGGTTTAGGGTTTAGGGTTTAGGGTTTATTTAGTGTTAGGGTTTGGGGTTTAGGTTTAAGGTTTAGTGTTTAGGCTTTAGGCTTTAGGGTTTAGGGTTAGCTTGGGGTTTAGTGTTAGTTTAGGGTTTAGGTTTAGGCTTTAGGGTTTAAGTTTTATGGGTTTAGGGTTTTAAGGTTTGTTGTTTAGGGGGTTAGGGTTAGGGTTTAGGGTTTAGGGTTTAGAGTTTAGGGTTTAAGGTTTAAGGTTTAGGGTTTTTTAGGGTTTATGGTTTAGGGTTGTAGGTTTAGGGTTTAGGATTTAGGGTTTAGGATTTAGGATTTTTTCATTAAAATTAGGTAAGCTGGTAGTTTTAGGTTTATTTAGTTTATTTATTTATTTATATTTTTTTAGTTTATTTTTTATTTAGTTTAGTTTATTTATTTTTTGTTAGTTTATTTTAATTTTTGTTTTTTATTTTAGTTTATTGGTTAGTTTTAATTTTTGTTTTTAGTTTAGTTTTATTTATATTTTATTTTTAGGTTTTATTTTATTTTTTTAGGTATATGTTTATGTTTTTATTTTAGTTTTTTAGGTTTGGGGTTTAGATTTATATTTTAGGGTTTTTAGGTTTATTTTTAGTTTATTTTATTTTATTTGTTTAGGGTTTAGGTTTAGGTTTTATTTATTTTAGTTTTGTTTATTTTAGTTTATGTTTATGTTTAATTTATTTTGTTTATTTTATGTTTAGGTTTTTTTTTAGTTTAGGGTTTAGGTTTTGTTTTTTATTTATTTTTAGGTTTATTTTTTGGGTTTAGGTTTTATTTAGTTTTTATTTGATTTAGGGTTTTGTTCCACCAACTTTTATGATCTTTGATGGCAGTGGGAGCTCACGATCATTGCACACTTTTGAGCCGGATGTTGCAACACCGGCGGCAACATCGTACTCCTCTTCTGTCGTTTCGTTAGCAGCCTGTCATGTGTTGCATTTGATTGGTAGGCCGAACTGCCCAATGTATTGGTGAATACCTTTGCTGAGTTGGAAGACCTCTTCATCAAAAGGTTTGCTAGAGCTCGTGAGAGGGTGGCGTAGCGACCTCATTGTAGAAAGCGAAACTCAAGCAGTCCACTTGTTGATTACATTCTCAGGTGGCACAACCTGAATATGAAATGCGAACCACAACTGTCCGAACAACATGCCATAGAGATTCTACTCAAGAATATCCAAGACCCGGTTGCTTTCATGCTTAAGGACTTTACCATCAAAACATTCAAGAAATTAATCAACAAGACAGCTAGCCTATAAGAGGAAGCCAAATAGTTGCCCTTTCACGACAAATCATCCCAACCACGAAGTTGTGACATCACGGACTTATAACTACGGAATGGCAGTTAGCTAACTCCTCCTCCGATTTTAAAACCATGTAGTCTGGTTCTATGAATTGCAAGATAACTAAGGTAGTTATTTAATTAGAAAGAGACTAAAGTCCTAAAGACGCTCCCTAAGATTCTAGAGTATGAGTGGTATGTGCATATGACTTAATATATAGATGCAAAATCTTTTCAAATTTTATTTTAGTTTAGACACATCATTTTGACAAAGGCTTTAGTATTTCTTATGCCTAAATGCATGATGAAATAGATTATTGGTCAAATTAGCTAGAAGAAGGTGTTCTCCACCGATGCCCTCACAAGTCAAGCATTCCTATCATGCAAAAATGAAGATCCTTCATGTTCAAGGGAGAAAGAATATGAATGCATGATGTGAAACATACAACCATACAACTAAGGGGTTGTTAAATCTTTTAATTATCTTTTTTATCTCTTAGTCTTTATGATGAGGTTATGAGATGTTTAAAATTTAGTTATGAGTAATTAGTTGGGTAGAAAAGTTATTATTTTATCTAAGAGTCTAATCATATCCAAGCCACCCATTAAAGCATCAATCATTTTAGAAACTATGAAAAGCATGCCATCCTAATGCACAATGTAAACATAACATCTAACAATTATATAAACTATCATAAAATAATAAAAGGCCGAGGTCGGTCTTCTTCTGCAACCCAAAGAGAGAAAAGATGGGTAGTCGAGCTCTACATTTATACAACCTAGAATAAGAAAGAATAATTAAAATTGTATTAAATGCTATGGGGGTCTTCTTTTTTATATCTCCATTTCTGATTTGGTTCCTTCTTTGATTTGGATGGTGCTTGCTTCAAAGGCATCATAGGGCACCCCAGGACAAAGCCTTCTTGACACTACTCATCCTGATCCCCCATAGCTCTAATCCTAATTCCTATCGCAAAAATTACATTTATGAGGGAAAAGTAAATTTAACTACACTTGCAAAATAGAGGTAAGCTAAATATACATATAATCCCAAGCAGTTGTATTTCTGATTTGGACTTAGCACCCTACACATGGGTAATTAATCCTACCTATCCTAACTTGGATTATGCTTATGGATTTAAGCAACCTGCAAAAAGAGCATTTACATTTATTTTAAGCATCCATTAAGAATAATCCCATGCAGAAAAATTGATTTGGTTAATATTGGCCTATCATCCAGCTTACAAAGCATACACCCTAATATTTAATCTAAAATAATACATCATAAAAAAACATACATCACATCATACACCGTCCTAACTTAGAACTAGAAGTGGTGACTTAATTATAATGTGTGTATTAAGAATTGTGTGGTAAGTGTTGTTAGGCATTAGTGTTGTATTTTCTAAGTGTAGAAGGATTCAATTTAACATGAAAGGTTGATTTCACTTGAAGTACTTTAATTTATTTTAGAATTATAATTTGTGTTTCCTTTTGTTTCATTTTATTAGACTTAGCAACTAAGTGTTATAAAGAGAGGAAAAGTGGATTGCCCTCTTTCATCCGTACCATAAGTCACTTTTTAAAGTATATTAATTTGATTTAGTTCTCTTTAGTGAAAGTCTTATTAAATGATTTAATTAATCCAAAGTTTAGGTTCACTTTAAATAATCCTATTCAAAATGAAAGGCATCTTAAGATTAATTTAATTGAATTACTACCACATGACATATATTAAATCATTTCGTTCCACCACATGTAATATTCATATGATTTAATCCTAAGTGTATCTATACATGCAACATATTTTAACACACATAAATGATGAATGTATGTGTATGTTTAAAATTTATATTTTATTTAATTGAATTATTTAAACATATTAATTTAAAATTTTATCCAAATTCTTATATAAAAAAGAAATAAGAATGAAATTAAATAGGCATATGCCATTGTTAAACCAGGGAAGTGAGGTAATCAATTGACCTCTTTGGAGTTAGCTAAAATCTCGTATTCTCGGAATGTCCAGACTATATACCCATTTGCATTCAAACATAGGTAAACACATATACATGAACATAGGAAGTAAGCTCCAAATCATATGACTAATTAATTCAACCACTTAATCAAATATGAATGCATGCAATTTTAATGTAAAATGCTATTTTCATTCACTAATCACATATGCATATACATGTATAAAGATATAGGCAAGTACGTGTCATTACTAAACCAGGTAAGTGAGGTAATCAAATGAAATGCTTAGGGCTAACTAAAGGCTCGTATTCCCATGATGTTTAGACTATATACTTGCTTTTCTTTGACACACATGGATGTATACATAATTGAGGGAAAGAAAACCTTGCAAAGATTGTATTTTTTTTTATTGAATCATTTATATATATATATGAATTAAAGCTCTATCCAAATTCTAATGTTGAAAATACATAAGAATGAAATAAAATGGGTATGTGCCTTAAACCATGAAAGTGAGATAATCAAATGGCCTCCCTGGGGCAGCCTCGAGTTCTGGATGTCGACTATATACCCACTACAATTCAATCTTATATTAATCAACACTTGAACAGAGGAAAGATAGCTCACCATTCATACACTTAAGCTATAAGCTCATGCATTTCTTATGTATTTATAACTAGCATCATAACACATATTATTATTCATTTATAAGCCTTTGAAAAATACATTTGGATTTAATAGTGATAATAACCATGCATATATTAAATTAAATCAACACATGCAAACCAAATAAGATTATTTAAAGCAAACCAAAGCTTCTTTATTAATTAAGTTTTGGATTTGATTTGATTTAAAGAGGAGAAGAGAAATCATTACTTATTGTTTTAAACCCATTCCCACATTAGTGATTTAATTTAATTTAAGGAAATGTAATTAAGTCAATTTTATGTGTTAATTAAGTTGAACCCTTAATTATATGAATTAATTACCCTTACCTATGTCACCTTAAAGTAATTATAAATAATTATGATCTAACATGATGCATGGAAAATAAACTTGCAATGATCCTAAGAAATAAAAAGGGCCTAATGCAATTGGCTCATGATTAATAGTTAATTAGATTAAGGGACATAATTAATTACTCTTATGATTTTCTCACACATGTGGACTAACTATAATTTCATTAGACTCCTTTAGGTTATTAAACACCTAAATATCTAGCCCATCATTTAGATTATAATTAAGGTTTGATGTGATTATGATTTCAATTTGATTAAGTGATTTAATTAATTAGTTAAATCTTAATTAATTCATTTTAAAAAGGGTGAAATAAAATAAGGGAAAAGGGTCCCAACCCTGTTCCTTAGTTCACTTACTACAGAATAATGATTAAGAACTTAATTAACCAAAATATAACTATTCGTGGGATTAATTAACCATTAATTAACTTAAAAGAGTAATTAAGGTTTAAATAGTTAATTTTTCTAATTAAGTGAGCAATAAATCCCAAGAAAATTATGCGAGGCAGAGGTCATCCGATTAAATTAACCCGCAAAATATGGGATTAATTACTCAAGTAATTAAGGAGTAATTAAGCTAGTTAATTTTGTAATTAAACCTTAATTATTATTCAAAATTTGTTAAGATCATTTTTAATTTATTCTCCTCTAAAATACCTATAAAATGTGTATAATTTGCATTTTTTATTTCCCTATGCTTTTTTATGATTTTTAGAAGTCTCAACCATTAAAAATTATTAATTAAGCCTAACTAAAGCCTAATCTTATTGGCACCACATGGTGCATTTTCAATGTGGAGTCGTGCGATTAATTGCTTAAAACTTATTTGACTCAGCACCTTTGTGGTGGCAGCGGATACACTTTCTCGTTCACCATCTGAACTAAGATTGAACATCTATGATTAATTCAATAGCTTAATAAGATTAAACCAAATCGATCTAATAGATCTAATCATGATCGTCTATTCTAATCATGGGGAACGGATGGTGCATGATCTAACGTCACATGAGTGAGGGAGAATGGAGCCATCTACCATTGTTCACTTGATCCGAGCTTACGAGCTCAGATCAACTCTAAAAGGATCTCATACCTTCATGACATCGATTAGAGGGGATCCAATGGTCAAGATCACATGAGATGCATGTTTTCTTCAAAAAGCTACAACCCATTTTTTCTAAGGATCAATTTTGGAAGCATACCTCACCAGAGCTCAAGACTAGCAGCTCGAATGATTGAGAAAGCTTCATGTAGTGGAGATGAAGCCCTGTTGATCAGCAATTGGATCAATTCCTTGATGTTCACTTAGAAGGCCATGAACTGACCATTTGGAGCTTGGCTTTGATCGAAGTCCCACTTCCGGTGCTCAAGAAGCTAAGGAGATGATTCATTCTTGCTCTTTGAGGCGTAGGGAAGGTGCGTGCATAGTTAATTTGAGTTTGATGGAGAAATGGGGAAGTTAGGTCAGAAATTGGAGTGTCCTATTTTGGGGTGGATGGGAATGGCATTTTTTGATCGAGGAACAAGCTTGAGAGCTTA
This sequence comes from Cymbidium sinense, assembly GCA_021442155.1. Lineage (NCBI taxonomy): Eukaryota > Viridiplantae > Streptophyta > Magnoliopsida > Asparagales > Orchidaceae > Cymbidium > Cymbidium sinense. Next base: position 301,954,429 of record CM038214.1, on the reverse strand, counting down.
GGGAATGGCTCTAGCAGCTCATCATGGGTAGTTATGGCTCTAAGAAATTATTTTTATGTGTATTTGAGTGGAAATGAGGGGGTGTATACCCCCTTCATATTGATCAGACTGTGGGATTAGGTTTGGCTTCTAGTGGCCGTCTGACCATCTTAGGGAGTCCTGGGTGGCATGGAGAGGTGAGTTGGCTTGGCTTGGTTGATTGAAGGTGTGGAAGTGGCTGCTAAAATGGAATCATGGGTGTCCTATGGGTTTCAAATGCTCCAATAGGGAGGGTGAGGTGATTTCACCTTCCATGGGTCATGGCAAACCCAACCACCCCTAGGGTTAGGTTGGGCAGTGTCCTAGGTTCCTAGGTGGACCATTAGGAGAGAACTAAGTGACCAAAGAATGGAAATGACCACTTACATGGGTGATTTGTCTCATGTGATGCCCTTGACCCAAAATTATAATGATCATTTGGCATTATATTTGATTTGGGTAGATTTAAAATGAGCAAAATGTGGGTTTGCCAAAATTTTAAGTCAATCAGAGTTGATTTGGTTAGGTTTGGCTCAGTTTGACTCATTTAGGTCAAATTGGGTTAGGTTGAGTCAAGTTGACCAATTAGTCAAATTCGGTCAAACCAAGGGTTGGGTCAAGTTCATATGATCATTTTGGATGTTATGGTTCAATTGGTTTGGTTTAGTTTGGCTTAGATTTGATTTTGGCTCATTTGAATTCATTTGGGTCAAATGGGTTAAGTTGACCAATTTGACCAAATTAGTCAAATTGGCTTGGGTTGGGTGTTGGTTTGGGTTTAGTTGACCAATTGAAGATGATTGTAAGCTTTGGTTTCAATTAATTTGGATTTAGTTTTGATTTAGGCCAACTTGAAACTTTAGGTCAATTGGGTTCAATTGGGTCAAAAATGGCTTTGGTCAAGCTCAACAATCAATTTGGAATGAACTTGAGCCATTGGTTGTAATCAATTTGGTTTAGATTTTGATCGGACATTTTGATGTGGTTGGTTCATTCTAATTTGGGTAGGATTAGAACTTAGCTCAAATAGGTCAAATTGGCCACTTTGGGTCAAGCAGACAAACTGGGTTTAGTTGGCTTGATTTTGGGTTGAGTTTGATTTATTTGAGTTTATATATTGATTTGGGATTGATATATAAATTCAATTGTAATTGGCTTAGGTTCAAATGGGTTTTGGTTCATTTGAACATTTCAAGACAAAAGGGTTAAGTTAGGTTTGACTTGGGTTGATTTTGTTTTGGCTTGATGATTATAAATTTCATTTATATTTGAAAATATGATTGAAGGTACAATTGATTCAAGAGAAAATTAATTGAATTTGGGTTTTTGAATGAAGGAATTTGGGTAAGTCCATGGAGTTGGGTCATGTGGCTTAGGTTTGATTTTGTTTGATTTAGTTTTGATGATTTAAATGTATATTTCATTTAAATTTGTGAATATGATTGAAAGCATGATTGAGTTGTGAGAAAATCAATTGAGTTTGAATTGAACTAAGATTTGGCTAAGTCCATGGGATAGGTCATATGGCTTAGGAAGGGTTTTGATTTAATTTGATTTAATTTGATTTAGTTTTGATCATTTTAATGTAGAATTGATTTATATTTAGGAAGATGATTGAAGATATAAATTGATTATGAGAAAATCAATTGATTTTGGATTGATGTGCATTAAGATTTGGCTAAGTCCATGGGACAGTTCATATGGCTTAGGAAGGGTTTCAAGTTTGGATTTGATCAAGGGCTTCAATCATTTGGTTTTGGAATTTGGTCTTGGATTTGGATTTCAATTTTATGTTTGAATTGAACTTTAGGTTTGGTTTGAGAAGGTGAACATGAATTGGATTTGGATTATAGGTTAGGTGGATTATCCTAATCCCTAAGGCATAACCTAATCCTATGGTTTACCCTTCTATGTCATTTGGTTTAGGTTAAGTGTTTACCTAATTGTTAGAAGTGTCTTATGTCTAGAGAAGTCTTAGTGTCTAGAAGACCCCTATGTCTAAGATGTGAATATTGAATCTATACTCCAAAAGTGAGGTCAACATGCCTTAGGCACCATAGTGTTGCTCTTGGAGATAGATGATTTGGAAGATCGAAGACAAGTTTCATATTATAGACTCAGATACATCTTTCAACACTTTGCTTGGGAGACCATGGATACATGAGAATAATATAGTTCCATCCTCTCTACATCAGTGTTTGAAGTTCGTGAGAGGTGGGATCGTCTGCTGTGTCAATGGATATCTCAAGCCATTTACTGTTCACGAGGTCGGCATATATGAGGATGGAGCTTACTACCTCCCTCAAAATCAACAAGTCTATTCTTGCAAACTTGGCCAAATTTTAGAAATAAAAGAAAAAGAAAAAAAAAAAGAAAAGCAAATAGAGAAAGAAAAAGAAAGGAAAAGAGAAAATGAAAAAGAAAATAAAATGTAGCAAAATAGACTTGGAGGAGGAAGTGGAGCCTGATATTAAATTCCACTCACAGTTCGTTACTCTATTTGAACATATGGGTAGAATGATCTGACCTCCACCAGGCAGAGAAAGAGGCCATTACATAGGCAGTCCGAGGGGTGGAAAACCTCTTTATTGGCCACTTAATAGAAGATATGTCCAAAGAGGAATACACCGCCATCTATTTTATGTTTAGTTTTTATTTTATTTAGGTTTTATTTTAGGTTTATATTATTTTAGTTTAGTTTAGGTTTTTATTTATTTTATTTTTTCTTAGTTTTTATTTTTTATTTTAATTTTTTTAGGTTTAGGTCTAGGTTTAGGTTTAGGTTTTAATTTAGGTTTTATTTTACTTTTATTTTATTTAGGTTTAGGTTTTATATTAAAATTATTTTAGGTTTTACTTAGTTTAGGTTTCAGGTTTTATAGTGGTTTAGGGATTAGAGATTAGGGTTTAGTATTTAGGGTTTAGGGTTTGAGTTTTCAGTTTGGGATTTAAGGTTCATGGTTTAGGGATATATGTATTAGGGTTTAAGTTTAGGGTTAAGGATTTAGGGTTTTGGGTTTTAGGATTTAGGGTTTAGGGTTAGGGTTTTATTTATTTTTTTATTTTTTTAATTTTCTCATTTTTTATTTTTTTTAAATTAAGTAAACTTGTAGGTTTAGGTTTATTTAGTTTATTTTTTATTTTGATTTAGATTTCTTTTTTTTTTTATTTAGTTTTAGGTTGTTTATTCTATTTTATTTTTTAGGTTTAGGTTTAGGTTTAGGTTTATTTTTTATTTTAGTTTTATTTTTATTTTAATTTTTAAGTTTTGGTTTTACTTTTTTATTTTTAGGTTTAGGTTTAGGTTTTTATTTTATTATCTTAGGTTTAGGTTTTAGGTTTTTATTTGAGGTTTTTTTAGGTTTTATATTTTAGTTTAAGTTTATTTTTAGATAATCTTATCTTTTTTTTAGTTTAGGTTTAGATTTTAGGTTTAGGTTTTATTTATTTTAGTTTAGGTTTAAGTTTATTTTATTTTTACTTTAGGTTTTCATTTTTTCTTAGTTTAGGGTTTAGGTTATATTTTTTATTTATTTTTTGGCTTTATTTTTGGGTTTATTATTTAGGTTTATGTTTTCATTAAGTTTTTTAAATTTTATTTTAGGTTATTTTTATTTTTATTTTAGGTTTAATTTTTATTTTATTTAGGTTTTTTATTTTTTAGTTTAGTTTAGGTTTTTATTTATTTTATTTTAGTTAAGTTTTATTTTTTATTTTATTATCTTTAGGTTTAGTTTTATGTTTAGTTATGTTTTATTTTATTTTATTTTCTTATTTTATTTTGGTTTAAATTTTTCTTTATTTTTATTTTTTTTAATTAGTTTAGTTTTTATATTTTAGGGTTTAGGTTAGTTTAAGGTGATTAAACTTTGGGTTGTGTTTAGGAGTGGATTTTGGTTTAGAGAATGGGGTTTATGTTTTAGGTTTTATGGGTTAAGGTTTAGGGCATAGGGTTTTAGGGTTAAAGGTTTAGTTCCGGTTTTTAGGGTTTAGGGTTTCAGGTTTTGAGTTTAGGTTCTAGGTTTAGGGTTCAGGTTTTAGTTTATGATTTTGGGTTTTTGGTTTTTTTTTAACGGGGAACAAATTCAGATTTACAACATTTTTTCTTTTGTCTAATTAGTTTATTTAGATTATTTTTAATTTATTTTAGTTTATTTAATTTTTAATTTTTATTTATGTTTACTTTTTATTTTTATTTAGTTTAGTTTATTTATTTTAAGTTTATTTAATTTAGTCTATGTTTTTATGTTAGTTTAGGTATTTTATTTTAGTTTATTTTTTGGATTAGGTTTAGGTTTAGGTTTATTTTTTTAATTTAGTTTTATATTTATTTTATTTTTTTAGGTTTAGGTTATATTTTTTATTTTATGTTTAGGTTTAGGTTTTTATTTTATTTTTTTAGGTTTAAGTTTTAGGTTTATTTTTAGGTTATATTTTTAAATTTAGGTTTAGGTTTATTTTTTATTTAATTTATTTTATTTAGTTTAGGGTTTAAGTATAGGTTTATGTTTTATTTATTTTTGGATAGTTTATTTTAGTTTATGTTTAGGTTCATTTTATTTTGTTTATTTTATTTTTATTTTAGGTTTAGGTTTTTTTTAGTTTAAGGTTTAGGTTTTACTTTTAGGTATATCTTTTAGGTATATTTCTAGGTTTATTTAATCTTCGGTTTAGTTGTTATTTTATTTAGGTTTTTTTATTTTTTTATTTAGTTTAGGTTTTTATTTATTTTATTTTAGTTAAGTTTTATTATTATATTTTAGGTTTAGGTTTAGGTTTTAGTTTATGTTTTTATTTTATTATATTTTCTTATTTTATATTTGATTAAATTTTTTGTTTATTTTATTTTTAGGTTTTAATTAGTTTACTTTTAGGTTTTTAGCTTTTTGAGGTTTAGGGTTTAGGGTTAGTTTTGGTTTAGGGTTTAAAGCTGAGTTTAGGTTTGAGTTTTAGGTTTGGGGTTTCTTTTTTTCAATTGTTGGGTTTAGTGCTTAGGGTTTAAGTTTTAGGGTTTAGAATTTTATGTTTTATGGTTTAGGGTTTCAAGTTTTGGGTTTAGGGTTTTTAGGGTTTAGGGTTTAGGGTTTATGGTTTAGGTTTTAGGTTTAGGGTTAAGGTTTTAGTTTAGCGTTTATGATTTTTTAGTTTTTTTTAAATAGAGAACAAATTCAGATTTGCAACATTTATTATTTTCTTTAATTAGTTTATTTAGTTTATTTTTTATTAATTTTTGTTAATTTTATTTTATTTATATTTATTTTTTATTTTAGGATTATTTATTTTAGTCTAGGTTTTTTATTTTAGTTTAGGCATTTTATTTTAGTTTATTTTTTTGGATTATGTTTAGGTTTAGGTTTATTTTTTAGTTGATTTTTATTTTTATTATATTTTTTAAATTTAGGTATTATTTTTTATTTTATGTTTAAGTTTAGGTTTCTATTTTATTTTTTTAGGTTAAGGTTTTAAGCTTTTATTTTTGGTTTTATTTTTTTATTTAGGTTTAAGTTTATTTTTAATTTCTTTTATTTTATTTAGTTAAGGATTTAGGTTTAAGTTTAGGTTTTATTTATTTTAGTTTAGTTTATTTTATTTTAGTTTAGTTTATTTTATTCTAGGTTCAGGTTTATTTTATTATATTTTAGGTTTAGGTTTTTATTTAGTTTAGGGTTTAGGTTTTACTTTTAGGTTTACTTTTTAAGTTTAGGTTTTTATTTAGTTTTTATTTTATTATATTTTTGGTTTATTTTAATTTTTTTTAATTTTTATTTTATGCTATGTTTTTATTTTATTTAGGCTTTTTATTCTTAGGTTTATTTTATTTTTTAGTTTAATTTAGTTTATTATTTATTTTATTTTTGTTTATTTTATTTAGTTTATTTCTTTTACTTTTAGGTTTAGGTTCACATTTTAGTTTATGTTTTTATTTTATTTAAGATTAGGTTTTTTAATTTATTTTATATTTAGGTATTATTTAGTTTAGGTTTAGGTTTTTAGGGTTTAGGGTTTAGGGTATAGGGTTTTGGGTTTTGGGTTTTAAGGTTTAATATTTTAGGGTTTAGGGTTTAGCGTTTGAGTTTAGGGTTTAAGGTTTATGGATTTTTTATTTTTAGGGTTTAGGCTTTAGGCTTTAGGCTTTAAGGATTAGGGTATAGGATTTAGGGTTTTGGGTTTAAGTTTTTAAGGTTAATGGTTTTAGGGTTTAGGGTTTAGGGTTTAGGGTTGTAGGCTTAGGATTTATTGTTTAAGGTTTAGGGATAGTTTTAGGATCTAGGCTTTAGGATTTAGGGTTTTCTTATTTCATTTATTTTTTTATTTTTTTAAAATTAGGTAAACCTAGTAGGGTTGGGGTTATTTAGTTTATTTTATTTATTTTATTTTAGTTTATTTTTTAATTTGATTTAGGTTTATTTTTATTTTTATTTTTATTTTATTTAGTTTATTTTTTGTAGATTTATTTATTTTTGTTCAGGTTTTTTTTATAGGTTTAGGTTTAGATTTAGGTTTATGTTTTTTAGTTTAGTTTTATTTTTATTTATTTTTGTAGGTTTAGGTTTTATTTTTTATTTTCAATTTTAGGTTTATGTTTTTATTTTATTTTTTAGGTTTAGGTTTTAAGTTTTTATTTTAGGTTTATTTTAGGAATTATTTTTTAGTTTAGGTTTAGGTTTATTTCTAGATTATTTTATTTTATTTAGTTTAGGTTTAGGTTTAAGTTTTATTCATTGTAGGTTTAAGTTTAGGTTTTTTTTATTTTAGTTTAGTTTATTATTGTTTAGGTTTTGGTTTATTTTATTTTTATTTTAGGTTTATGTTTTTTTTTAGTTTAGGGTTTAGGTTTTATTTATTATTTATTTTAGGTTTAATTTTTATGTTTTAGGGTTTAGGTTTATTTAGTTTTATTTTAGTATTTTATTTAAATAGGTTAGGTATAGTTTTTATTTTATTTAGGTTTTTTAGTCTTATGTTTATTTTGTTTTTTTTAGTTTAGTTTAGGTTTATTTTTAGATTATTTTGTTTTATTTAGTTTAAGTTTTAGGTTTAGTTTAGTTTAGGTTTAGGTCTAAGTTTTATTTATTTTAGTTTAGTTTAGGATTAGCTTTATTTTATTTTCTTTATTTTAGGTTTAGGTTTTTTTTAGCTTAGGGTTTAAGTTTTATTTTTTTAGTTTTTTTTTGTTTTATTTTTTCATTTATTTTTTATTTTTAATTTTAGGTTTATGTTTTTATTTTATTTTTTTAGGTTTAGGTTTTAGGTTTATTTTAGGAATTATTTTTTAGTTTAGGTTTAGATTTATTTCTAGATTATATTATTTTATTTAGTTTAGGTTTAGGTTTAAGTTTTATTTATTGTAGGTTTAGGTTTAGGTCTTTTTATTTTAGTTTAGTTTATTATTGTTTAGGTTTTGGTTTATTTTATTTTTATTTTGGGTTTATGTTTTTTTTTAGTTTAGGGTTTAGGTTTTATTTATTATTTATTTTTAGGTTTAATTTTTAGGTTTTTTTTTAGGTATAGGTTTTTATTTAGTTTTTATTTTAGGTATATTTTATTTTTAGTTTAGGTATAGTTTTTATTTTATTTAGGTTTTTTATTCTTATGTTTATTTTATTTTTTTTTAGTTTAGATTAGGTTTATTTTTAGATTATTTTATTTTATTTTAGTTTAAGTTTTAGGTTTAGTTTAGTTTAGGTTCTATTTATTGTAGTTTAGTTTATTTTAGTTTAGGATTAAGTTTATATTATTTTTTTTATTTTAGGTTTAGGTTTTTTTTTAGTTTAGGGTTTAAGTTTTATTTTTTAGTTATTTTGGTTTTAATTTTTCATTTATTTTTTAGGTATGGTTTTATTTAGTTTTATTTTATTTGGGTTTTATTTTAGGTTTATTTTATTTTTAGTTTAGTTTAGGTTTTATCCATTTTATTTTAGTTTAGTTTTTTTAATTTATTTTATTTTAAGTTTAGGTTAGTTTAGGTTTTATCATTTTATTTAGTTTAGTGGTTTAGGCAAGTAGTCTAGCCTGGCTATGGGTTTAGGGTTTAGGTAGGTTAGTTTGAGTTAGGTTAGGTCATGTGGCTCAGGTTTGAGTTTATCTAAGCTTTAGAGCTATCCCCAGGGTTGAGTCAGATGTGCCTGGTTTAGGGTCATTATTTTAGGATTAGTTTAGGTTTCAAGTTTTAGGTTTAGAGTTTAGTTTTGAGTTTTAGGGTCAGGCTGGGGTTTGGTTTAAGGTGAGCCTGCTTTGGGTTTGGGTTTCAGTCAGGATTAGAGTTTAGGATTAAGGATTGGTTATAGTTTAGAGTTTAGGTTTGAGTTTAGGGTCATGGGTCAGTTTTAGGATTTGTACTTAGGTTAATATTTCAGGTTCCTGGCAGGTAGGGTTTAGAGTTTAGAGTTAGTTTTAGGGCTTGGGTTAGGTTTTAGGGTTTAGGATTTTAGTGTTTGGTGGTTTATGGTCTGGGTTTAGGGTTTTTTTAAATTGAAACCAATAGGTTTGCCTTTTATTTATTTTTTTTATTTTTATTTAGGTTTATTTGTATTTTATTTAGTTTAGTTTATCTTTATGTGTTTTCTTTTAGGTTTTTATTTTAGTTTATTTTTAAGGTTTAAGTTTAGGTTTATGTTTTTTTAGTTTATTTTTATTTTTATTTTATTTTTTAGGTTTAGGTTTTATTTTTTATATTTATGTTTAGGTTTTAGATTTTATTTTTAGTCTAGGTTTAGGTTTATTTTTAGTTTATTTTATTTTATTTAGTTTAGGTTTAGGTTTAGGTTTATTTTATTTTAGGTTTAGATTTAGGTTTTATTTATTTTAGTTTAGTTTAACTTCATTTAGGTCTAGGTTTATTTTTATTTTATTAGGTTTAGTTTTTTTTTGTTTATCATTTAGGTTATATTTTTAAGTTTATTATTTTGGTTTAGGTTTTTATTTAATTTCTATTTTATTTTATTATAAGTTTATTTGATTTTTTTAATTTAGTTTAAGTTTTTATGTGCTTTATTTTAGTTTATTTTGAAATTTTTTTTATTTAGGTTTAGGTTTCCATTTTAGTTTAGATTTTAATTTTTTTTATTTTTTCTTATTTTATTTAGGTTTAGGTTTTTATTTATTTTATTTTTAAGTTTAGGAAATTAGGTTTTTAGGGTTTACAGTTTAGGATTTTGGGTTTAGGGTTTAGGTTTAGGCTTTAGCATTTTGGGTTTAGGATTTGGTAGGTCAGTTTTAGGGCTTAGGGTTGATGGTTTTAAGTAGGGTTTAGGGTTTTAGGGTTTAGGTTTAGGGTAGGTTTAGGATTTATTTATTTAGTTTATTTAGCCATGTTTATTTTATTTTATTTATATTAGTTTAGTTTTTTTAGTTTAGGTTTTATTTTATTTTAGGTTTTATTTTAGCTTATTTTGTGTCCAAGTTTTATTTCATTTATTTTAGGTTTATTTTATTTTATTTAAGTTTATGTTTAGGTTTATTTTCTTTTTTACTTTAATCAATTTTGTTTATTTAATTTAGTTTTATTTTATTTAGGTTTATGTAAGTTTAGGTTTTAGTTTTATTTTCATTTTAGTTTAGGTTTTATTTATTTATTTATTTTTAGTTGATTTAGTTTAGGTTTGGGTGGGGTGTGGGTTTACCAGGCCTGGCTCAGGGCCCAGGGTTTAGGGTGGATCCAGGGTCATAATCCCAGGGCCTGTTAGGGTTTAGAGCCCAGAGAGTTATATAGTTTAGGGCCCAGTGTCAAGTCTAGGATTCCAGGATCTTGGAGTTTTAGTGGAGGTTTGTTAAGTCAGGCTCAGAGTTTAGGGAGTGCAGGCCTTAGGATCAGGGTTTTTGGCCTGGGTAGTGTCAGACAGTAGGACAGATTGGTTTTAGGTTTAGGCGTATAGGTTTATGGTTTAGGTTTATTTTTATTTTTAGGTTTAGGTTTAGGTTTTAATTATTTTTAGGTTTCAATTTTAGTTTTATTTTAGGTTTATTTTATGTTTTATTTTTAAATTATATTTAGGTTTATTTTAGTACTTTATTATTTTAGTCCAGCTTATGTTTTTAGTTTATTTTAGGTTTATCATTAGGTTTTATTTAGTTTAGTTTAGTTTATTTTATTTTAAGTTTATGTTTATTTTCTTTTTATTTTTGGTTTAGATTTTTCTAGTTTTGGGTTTAGATTTTTTTTGTTGTTAGGTTTTATTTTTAGGTTTATCGTTTAGGTTTAGGTTTTTATTTAGTTTTTATTTTATTTTATTTTAGGTTTATTTTATTCTTATTTAACATTTAGTTTTTATTTTATTTAGGTTTTTATTATTAGGTTTATTTTTTTATAGTTTAGTTTAGATTTTTATTTATTTTATTTAATTTATTTTTATTAGTTTATTATTTTAATTTTTAGTGTTAGACTTTGGTTTTAGTTTAGGTTTCTATTTTATTTTATTTAGGTTTAGGTTTTTTATATATTTTAATTTTAGGTTTTATTTTATTTAGGTTTAGGTTTTTTTGGTTTTTAGGGTTTAGGATTTACTGTTTAAGGTTTTAGGGTTTTAGGGTTTTGGGTTTAGGCTTAGGGTTTGAGGTTTAGAGTTTAAAGTTTAGGCTTTAAGGTTTAGGGTTAGCTTAAGGTTTAGAGTTTTTTTTATTAAATTAAGTAAACCTGTAGGTTTAGGTTTATTTAGTTTATTTTAATTTTTATTTGAATTTATGTTTATTTTTTATTTTATTTAGTTTAGTTTATTTATTTTAGTTGGGATTTTTATTTTATTTTATTTTTTATGTTTAGGTTTAGGTTTGGGTTAAGGTTTATTTTTAAGTTGAGTTTTATTTTTATTTTATTTTTAGGTTAAGGTTTATTTTTAAGTTGAGTTTTATTTTATTTTATTTTTTAGGTTTAGGATTTATTTTTATCTTTAGGTATAGGTAAGGTTTTTATTTTATTTTTTTAGGTTTCTGTTTTAGGTTTTATTTTAGGTTTTTTTAGGTTTTTTTTTCATTTAGGTTTAGGCTTATTTTTAGTTTATTTTATTTTATTTAGTTTATGTTTAGGTTTAGGTTTACTTTATTTTAGGTTTAAGTTTAGGGTTTAGGGCTAGTTTAGAGTTTAAGGTTTAGGGTTTAGGTTTAGGATTTAGGGTTTAGGTTTTAGGGTTTAAGGTTTAGGATTTAGGGTTTAGGGTTTAGCTTTTAGGTTTTGGGTTCAGGTTTTAGTTTAGGGTTTAGGGTTTTTGGTTTTTTTGTAATGATAAATAAATTCAAATTCAACATTTCTTCTTTCTGGTTTCATCAACTAAGTAACATCACAAGTTTTCTAAGACACAAGTGATGACATAGTTAAAAAATGAGCACGCATAAAGAAAATCAAAAATCCTAGATAATTAGAATTGTCTGTATTATAAAGTCACAGTTCCATAAGCAGCAGATTTGAACGGACTTTCTTTAGTTTCTCTAGTTCCCATCAAAATCACCTTGGCCTCTCCAGTAGTTGGATCCACCATCATATCCCCGATCTCTCCCTCTGCTACCACTACAACGTAACCTCCGTCGCTCCTCCGGCCTCCATAACAACCACTGCTCCGACCACGACCTCCATATCCACCAACACCTCTAAATCCACCATGACCACTGTGATAACCACCACCTCCACCTCCATCACAAGATCTAGACTGAGGCTAGTTGATGGTGATGTTCCTGCCATCAAGGTTCTGCCCATTCTTAGGGTTTAGGTTTATTTGGTCTTAGGGTTTAGGTTTACTTTTTAATTTTTGTAGTTACTTTAGGTTTAGGTTTAGGGTTTACAGTTTTAGGGTTTATGCATTTAGGATTTGGGTTTAGGTTTAGGGTTAGGGTTTAGGGTTTAGGGTTTAGGGTTTAGGGTTTTTTAGGGTTTAGGGTTGTAGGTTTGGGTTTAGGATTTATGGTTGTAGGTTTAGGGTTTTGGGTTTTGGGTTTAAGGTTTAGGGTTTTGGGTTTAGAGTTAGTTTTATGATTTAGGGTTTAGGGTATAGGGTTTAAGGTTTAGGGTTTAGTGTTCTTTTTTTAAAACAAATTAAGTAAACCTAGGTTTAAATTTATTTTATTTTATTTTTAATTAAGATTATTTTTTATTTTTATTTTGTTTACTTTATTTATATTAGTTTAGGTTTTTAATTTTAGTTTATTTTTTGGTTTAGGTATAGGTTTATTTTATTTTTTTTAGTTTTGTTTCATTTTATTTTCTTGGTTTAGGTTTAGGTTTATTTTACTTTTTTAGTTTAGTTTTATTTTTATTTTATTTTTAGGTTTAGGTTTTGTTTTTTATTTATAGGTTTAGGTTTTAGGTTTTCATTTTAAGTTTATTTTTTGGTTTTATTTTTTAGTTTAAGTATAGGTTTATTTTTAGTATATTTTATTTTATTTAGTTTGAGTTTAGGTTTAGTTTATTTTAGGTTTAGGTTTAGATTTTATTTATTTTACTTTAGTTTATTTTAGTTTAGGTTTAGATTTATTTATTTTGTTTATTTTAGGTTTTGGATTTTTTTTAGTTTAGGGTTTAGGCTTTTTTTATTTATTTTTAGGTCTATTTTTTATGTTTAGGTTTTTTTAGGTTTATTTTTTTTATTTTATGTTCAGTTTTTATTATATTTAGGTTTTTATTTTTAGGTTAATTTTATTTTTTAATTTTGTTTAGGTTTCTATTTATTTTATTAAACTTTATTTTCTATTTTTTATTTTATTTTATTTTTAAGTTTAGGTTTAGGTTTAGGTTTTAGTTTAGGTTTTTATTTTTTATTATTTATTATTTTATTTAGGTTTAAGTTTTTATTTATTTATTTTATTTTTAAGTTTTATTTAGTTTAGGTTTAGGTTTTTAAGTTTTTAGTGTCTATGGTTTATGGCTTAAGGTTTAGGGTTTAGGGTTGAGGGTTTAGTTTTAGTTTATAGTTTAAGGTTTAGGGTTTAGAGTTTCGAGTTTTGGGTTGTAAGTTTAGGGTTGTAGGTTTAGGGTTTAGGGTTTCTTTTTGGGTTTAGGGTTTAGGGTTTATGGCTTAGGATTTGTGGCTTAGGGTTTAAGGTTTAGGTTTTAGGGTTTTGTTTCTTTTAAATTAAGTAAACTAGCAAGTTTAGGTTTATTTAGTTTATTTTTTATTAATTTTAGTTTTATTTATTTTTTATTTTTATTTAGGTTTATTTTTCATTTTTTAGTTTTATTTATTTTTTTAGGTTTTTTATTTTAGTTTACATTTTTTAATTTTAGTTTATTTTTGGTTTAGGTTTAGGTTTATGTTTATTTTGTTAGTTTATGTTTATTTTTTTAGTTTAATTTTACTTTTATTTTATTTTTTAGGTTTAGGTTTCTTTTTTAGGTTTAGGTTTTTATTTTATTTATTTAGGTTTAGATTTTAGGTTTTGATTTTAGGTTCATTTTAGGTTTTATTTTTTAGTTTAAGTATAGGTTTATATTTAGTTTATTTTATTTTATCTAGTTTAGGGTTTAGGTTTAATTTATTTTAGGTTTATGTTTAGGTTTTATTTATTTTAGTTTAGTTTATTTTAATTTTGGTTTAGGTTTATTTTTTTGTTTAGGGTTTAGGTTTAATGTTTTATTTATTTTTAGGTTTATTTTTTAGGCTTAGGCTTTTGTTTCATTTTTATTTTATTTTTATTTTACATTTAGTTATTATTTTATTTATGTTTTTTATTTTTAGGTTTATTATATGTTTTAGTTTAGTTTAGGTTTTTATTTATTTTAATTGATTTTAGTTTTCATTTTTTATTTTATTTTATTTTTAGGTTTAGGTTTAGGTTTTAGTTTAGGTTTTTATTTTTTTATTTTATTTAGGTTTAGGTTTTTTTATTTATTTTATTTTTAGGTTTTATTTAGTTAAGGTATAGGTATTTAGGTTTTTATGGTTTACGATTTATGGCTTAGGGTTTAGGGTTTAAGGTTTGGGGTTTAGGGTTTAGGGTTATAGGTTTTCGGGTTTAGGGTTTAGGGTTTAGGGTTTAAAGTTTTAGGGTTTAGGGTTTAGGGTTTAGGTTTAGGGTTTGCGTTTAGGGTTTAGGGATTATTTTAGTGTTTAGGGTTAGTGTTTATTTTAAAACTTTTATATATTTTTCAATTTTTTTATTTAAATTAAGTAAACTTATAAGGTTAGGTTAATTTAGCTTATTTTTATTTATTTTAGTTTTTTAATATTTTATTTTAATTTTGTTTATTTTTTCTGTTTATTTAGCTTTATTTATTTATTTTAGGTTTATTTATTTTAGTTTAGGTTTTTTATTTTAGTTTATTTTTTATGTTTAGGTTTAGGTTTAGGTTTTTTTTTTAGTTTAGTTTTATTCTAAATTTAATTTTAGTTTTAGGATTATAGTTTTTAGGTTTTAGGTTTTTATTTTAGGCTTATTTTTAGGATTTATTTTTTATTTTAGGTTTAGGTTTATTATTAGTTTATTTTATTTTATTTAGTTTAGGTTTAGGTTTAGTTTATTTTAGGTTTTGGTTTAGGTTTTATTTATTCTAGTTTAGTTTATTTTGGTTTAGTTTTAGGTTTATTTTATTTTTATTTTAGGTTTATGTTTTTTAGTTTAGGGTTTACGTTTTATTTTTATTTAATTTTAGGTTTGTTGTTTAGGCTTAGATTTTTATTTAGTTTTTATTTTATTTTATTTTAGGTTTATTTTATTTTTATTTTTTGTTTAGTTTTAAATTTTATTTAGGTTTTTTATTTTTTAATTTAATTTAGGTTATTATTTATTTTATTTTACTTTAGTTTTGATTTTTTATTTTATTTTCTTTTAGGTTTAGGTTTAGGTTTATGTTTAGGTTTAGGATTAAGTTTGAATTTATGTTTTTATTTTATTTTATTTTGATTTTGATTTATTTATTTATTTTTTAAGTTTTATTTAGTTTCAGTTTAGGTTTTAGCTTTTTAGGGTTTATTTTTTTATGTTTAGTGTTTAGGGTTTAGGGTTTTTGATTTAGGGTTTAGGGTTTAGAAATTAAGGTTTTAGGGATTAAGGTTTAAGGGTTTTTTGGGTTTTGGGTTTAGGGTTTAGGTTTTAGGGTTTATGGTTTAAGGTTTAGGGTTTTTCGGGTTTAGGGTTTAGGTTTAGGTTTAGCTTAGGGTTTAGGGATAGTTTATGGTTTTGTAGAGTTTAGGTTTAAGGTTTAGGTTAGTTTATTTTGGCTTAGGTTTAGGGTTTAAAGTTTTGGGTTTAGGGTTAGTTTGAGGTTTAGGGTTTTTTAGAGTTGTAGGTTTAAGGTTTAGGGTTTAGGGTTTATGGTTTTGGGTTTTGGGTTTTGGGTTAGTTTTAGGGTTTAGAGTTTTGGGTTTAAGGTTTAAGATTTAGGGTTTAGGGTTTGGGGTTTAGGGTTTAAATGTTTTTTTTAAATTAAGTAAACAGATAGGTTTAGGTTTATTTAATTTATTTTTTATTTATTTTAGTTTATTTTATTTTTTATGTTTATTTAGTTTTATTTTAAAATTTTATTTAGTTTAGTTTTTTTACTTTAGGTTTATTTATTTTTATTTAGTTTTTTATTTTAGTTTATTTTTTGGTTTAGGTTTTTTATTTTAGTTTATTTTCTTGGTTTAGGTTTAGGTTTATGTTCATTTCTTTTAGTTTATTTTTATTTTTATTTTGTTTTTCTAGGTTTAAGTTTTATTTTTTAATATTAGGTTTAGGTTTTAGGTTTTCATTTTAAGTTTTTTTTTTGGTATTGTTTTTTAGTTTAACTACAGGTTTATTTATAGTATATTTTATTTTATTTAGTTTGGGGTTTAGATTTAGGTGTAGATTTTATCAATTTTACTTTACTTTATTTTATTTTAGGTTTAGGCTTATTTTATTTTATTTATTTTAGGTTTAGTTTTTTTTTAGTTTAGGGTTTAGGTTTTTTTAATTTATTTTTAATTTTATTTTTTAGGTTTAGTTTTTTATTTATTTTTTATTTTATTTTATTTTAGGTTTATTTTAGTTTTATTTTATGTTTAGTTTTTATTTTATTTTGGTTAATATTTTTATGTTTATTTTTATGTTTATTTTATTTTTTAGTTTAGTTTAGGTTTTTATTTATTTTATTTGAGTTTAGTTTTTATTTTTTATTTTGTTTTATTTTTAAGTTTAGGTTTAGGTTCAAGTTTTAGTTTAGGTTTTATGTTTTTATTTTATTATTTTATTTAGGTTTTTATTTATTTATTTTATTTTAGGCTTTATTTATGTTTAGGTTTTTTTAGTTTTTTAGGGTTTATATTAGGGTTTAGGGTTTATGTTTAGGGTTTACGATTTGGGGTTTAGGGTTTAGGATTTTATGGTTTAGGGTTGAAGGTTTAGGGTTCAGAGTTTAGGGTTTAGGAATAGTTTTAGGGTATAGGTTAGGGTTTTAATTTTCATTTTTTTTAAATTAAGTAAACTCATAGGTTTAGGTTTATTTAGTTCATTTTATTTTTTATATTTATTTAGGTCTATTTTTATTTTTATTTAGTTTATTTAATTTATTTTATGTTTATTTATTTTAGTTTAGGTTTTTATTTTAGTTTATTTTTTAAGTTTAGGTTTAGGTTGAAGTTTATTTTTTAGTTTAGTTTTATTTTTATTTTATTCTTTAGGTTTAGGTTTATGTTTTTATTTTATTTTTGTTAGGTTTAAGTTTTAAGGTTTACGGTTTACGGTTTAGGGTTTAGGGTTTAAGGTTGTAGGGTTGTAGGTTTTAGTTTAGGGTTTAGGGTTTAGGGTTTGGGGTTTAGATTATGGTTTTAGTATGGTTTAGGGTTTAGGGTTTAGGGTTTTTAGGGTTTAGGATTTTAGGGTTTAGGGTTTAGGGTTTAAGGTTTAAGGTTAAGGGTTTTTATGTTTATTTTTTATATCTAGGTTTAGGTTTAAGTTTTTAATTTATTATTGTTAGGTTTAGTTTTTATGATTTTATTTTAGGTGTATTTTTAGGTTTCTTTTTTAGTTTAGGTTTATGTTTATTTTTGGTTTATTTTATTCTATTTATTTTAGGTTTAGGTTTCACTTTAGTTTATTATAGGTTTAGGTTTAGGTTTTATTTATTTTAGTTTATTTTATTTTAGTGTAGGTTTAGATTTAATTTATTTTTATTTTAGGTTTGGTTTTTTCTTAGTTTAGGGTTTAGGTTTTATTTTTTATTTATTTCTAGGTTATATTTTTTATGTCTATTATTTAGGTTTAGGTTCTTATTTAGTTTTTAGTTTATTATATTTTTGGTTTTTGGTTTTTATTTTATTTAGCTTTTTTATTTTTTAAATTTAGTTTAGGTTTTATTTATTATATTTTATTTAGTTTTTATTTTTTATTTTATTTTCTTTTTAAGTTTAGGTTTATATTTATAAATTAGTTTATGTTTTTATTTTATTTTGGTTTATATTTTTTAAATAATTTTATTTTTAGTTATTTTTTAATTTAGGTTTAGGTTTTTAGCTTTTTAAGGTTTAGGGTTTAGGGTTTAGGGGTTAGGGTTTGGGGTTCAGGGTTTAGGGATTTGTTTTTTTGAGTTAGGGTTTAGGGTTTAGGGTTTAAGTTTTATGGCTTAGGGTTTAGAAATTAGGGTTTTAGGATTTAGCATTTAGGGTTTAGGGTTTAGGGTTTAGGTTTTATGTTTAGGGTTCACATTTTAGTTTGGGGCTTTTTAACATAGAACAAATTCAATTTCAACATTTCTTCTTTTGTTGATATATTTCTTTATTATTTATTTTAGTTTATTTTATTTTATTTTTTTATTTATGTTTACTTTTTATTTCTATTTAGTTTAGTTTATTTATTATTGGTTTGCTTATTTTAGTTTAGGTATATTTTTTAGTTGAGTTTTATTTATATTTTATTTTTTAGGTTTAGGTTTTATTTTTTATTTTTGATTTAAGATTAGGTTTTTATTTTATTTTTAGGTTAAGGTTTTAGGTTTTTATTTTAGGTTTATTTTATGTTTAATTCTTTAGTTTAGGTTTAGGTTTATTTTATATTTTATTTTATTTTATTTAGTTTAGGTTTATTTTAGGTTTAGGTTAAGCTTTTATTTATTTTAGTTTATTTTATTTTAGTTTAGGTTTAGTTTTATTTATTTTTTTTATTTTATATTTTATTTTAGGGTTAGGTTTTTTTTAGTTTAGGGTTTAAGTTTTATTTTTATTTATTTGTAGATTTAGTTTTCAGGTTTATGTTTTTATTTAGTTTTAATTTTATTTTATTTTAGATTAATTTTTTTCTTGTTTTTTGTTTTTATTTTTAAGTTTATTTAGGTTTTATTTATTTTATTTTAGTTTATTTTTTAATTTTTTTTATTTAGGTTTAGTTTTAGTTTAGGTTTTTATTTTCTTTTATTTTACTTAGGTTTAGGTTTTTTTATTTATTTTATTTTAGGTTTTAATTAGTTTAGGCTTTTTTTAATTAATTAGTTTAGGTTTAGGTTTTTAGGTTTTTAGGGTTTAGGGTTTAGGGTTTAGAAGTTATGGTTAGGGTTTAGTGTTTAGGGCTTAGTGTTTAGGCTTTAGGGTTTAGGGTTTTTAGGGTTTAGGGTTTAGGGTTTAGGTTAGTTTAGGGTTAGTTTAGGGTTTTGGATTTAAGGTTTTTAGGGTTTATGGTTTAGGGTTAGTTTAGGGTTTAGGGTTTAGTGTTTTAGAGTTTAGGGTTTAGGTTTTAGGTTTAGGGTTCACGTTTTAGTTTAAGGTTTAGGGTTAATTTAGGGTTTAGGGTTTAGGTTTAGTGTTTATAGTTTAGGTTTAGTTTAAGAGTTGTTAGGAGGTTATAGTTTAGGTTTGAGTTTAGGATTTAGGGTTAGCTTAGGGTTTTGGGTTTTGGGTTTTTTAGGGTTTCAGGTTTATGATTTAGGTTTAGGGTTTAGGATTTAGGGTTTAGGGTTTAGAGTTTATGGTTCAGGGTTAGTTTTATGGTTTAGGGTTTAGGCTTAGGGTTTTATTTATTTATTTTTAAATTAAGTAAATAGGTAGGTTTAGTTTTATTTAGTTTATTTTTTATTTATTTTAGTTTATTTTATTTTATTTATTTTGATTTAGTTTTATTTTTATTTAGTTTAGTTTATTTATTTTAGGTTAATTTATTTTAGTTTATTTTTTAGGTTTAAGTTTATTTTTTAATTTAGTTTTATGTTTATTTTATCTTTTAAGTTTAGGTTTTATTTTTTATTTTTAGGTTTAGGTTTAGTTTTTTATTTTACTTTATTTTTTTTAGGTTTAGGTTTTAGGTTTTTATTTTATGTTTATTTTTAGGTTTTATTCTTTAGTTTAGGTTTAGGTTTAATTTTAGTTTATTTTATTTTAGTTAGTTTAGGTTTAGTTTATTTTAGGCTTAGGTTTTATTTATTTTAATTTAGTTTATTTTAGTGTAGGTTTAGGTTTATTTATTTTTTATTTTATGTTTAGGTTTAGGTTTATTTTTAGTTTATTTTATTTTAGTTAGCTTAGGTTTAGTTTATTTTAGGTTTAGGTTTTATTTATTTTAATTTAGTTTAGGTTTTATTTTATTTTATTTTAGGTTTATTTTATTTTTATTTTAAGTTTAGTTTTAATTTTATTTACATTTTCTATTTTCTAGTTTAGTTTAGGTTTTTTTTTTAGTTTATTTTTTATTTCTTATTTTATTTTCTTTTTAAGTTTAGGTTTAGGTTTAGGTTTATGTTTTAGTTTATGTTTTTTTAATTTTATTTTTTATTATATTTTGGTTTACATTTTTTTATTTATTTTATTTTTAGATTTAGTTTAGGTTTAGCTTTTTAGGGTTTAAGGTTAAGTGTTTTTTTTTTTGGATTTGGGGTTTAGGGTTTAGGGTTTTAGGGTTAAAGGGTTTATGGTTTAGAGTATATGGTTTAAGGTTTAGGGTTTAGGGTTTTTAGGGTTTAGGGTTTAGGGTTTAGGGTTTAGGGTTTAGGTTTTAGGTCTAGGGTTCAAGTTTTGGTTTAGGGTTTAGGGTTTTATATTTTTTTTAATAGAGAAAAAACTCATATTTAACCTTTCTTCTTTTCAATTTCATAAACCAAGTAACACACCAAGTTTTTTATGACATAAGCAACGACATAGATCTAAAATAAGCATGCATAGAGGAAATCAAAAACTCTAGATAACTAGAACTTTCTCTATTGTAAAGACACAGTTCCTTAAGTAGCAGATCGGATCAGTCGTTCTTCATTTTCTCGGTTCCCATCAGAACCACCCCGGCCTCTCGAATAGCAGGATCCACCATCATATCCTCGATCTCTCCCTCACCACCATGGTAACCTCATCGCTCCTCCCTCCATAACCACCACTACTACAACCACCACCTCCATTTCGACCAGCACCTCCATTCCTCACCACCATTGCAGCGCTTCCTCTCTTCTCCATTGAGTTCTAGAGTAGCTTGATTGTGATGATATTCTTGTCAAGGTTCTACCCATTCTTAGGGTTAAGGTTTTAGTTTAGGTTAACTTTTTAAATTTATTTAGTTGCTTTAGGTTTAGGTTTAGTATTTGGGGTTTAGGGTTTAGGGTTTAGGGTTAGGGTTTAAGGATTAGAGTTTATGGTTTAGGGTTTAGTTTTGGGTTTTAGGGTTTATGCTTTTAGGATTTAGGGTTTAGGGTTAGGGCTTAGGGTTTAGGGTTTAGGGTTTAGGGTTTAAGGTTTTTATGGTTTATAGTTTAGGGAATAATGTTTATGGATGTAGCTTTATTGTTTAGGGTTTAGGGTTTATGTTATTTTTTTATTTAAAATTAAGTAAATGGGTAGGTTTATGTTTATTTAGATTATTTACTTTATTTTTTATTTATTTTAGTTTTTTTATTTTTTATTTTTATTTAGTTTAGTTTATGTATCTTAGGCTTATTTATTTCATTTTAAGTTTTTTATTTAGTTAATTTTTTAGGTTTAGGTTTAGGTTTTTATTTTATTTTTTTAGGTTTAGGTTTTAGGTGTTTTTTAGGTTTATTTTAAAGGTTTCATTTTTAGTTTATTTTTAGTTTATTTTATTTTATTTAGTTTAGATTTAGGTTTTATTTAGTTTATTTTAATTTATTTTAGTTTAGGTTTAAGGTTATTTTATTTTGTTTATTTTATTTTTATTTTAGGTTTAGGGTTTCTTTTTTAGTTTTGGGTTTTAGTTTTATTTTTAATTTATTTTTAAGTTTAGGTTTTTATTTAATTTTTATTTTATTATATTTTAGGTTTATTTTATTTTTAGTTTATTTTATTTTATTTAGTTTAGATTTAGGTTTTATTTAGTTTATTTTAATTTATTTTAGTTTAGGTTTAAGGTTATTTTATTTTGTTTATTTTATTTTTATTTTAGGTTTAGGGTTTCTTTTTTAGTTTTGGGTTTTAGTTTTATTTTTAATTTATTTTTTAAGTTTAAGTTTTTATTTAATTTTTATTTTATTATAATTTAAGTTTATTTTATTTTTATTTTACATTTAGTTTTCTCTTTAATTTAAGTTTTTATTCTAAGGTTTATTTTATTTTCTTTAATTTAGTTTAGGCTTTTATTTGTTATATTTTAGTTTATTTTTATTAGTTTAAATTATTTTATTTTATTTTTAGGTTTAGGTTTAGGTTTTAATACAGGTTTTCATTTTTTTTATTTTTTATTATATTAGGTTTAGGTTTATTTATTTATTTTACTTTTAAGTTTAGTTTTCAGTTTAGGTTTAATTATTTATTTTATTTTTAAGTTTAAATTAGTTTAGGTTTAGGTTTTTAGGCTTTAGGCTTTAGGGTTTTGGGTTTTTAGGGCTTAGTTTGTTTAGGGTTTAGGATTTAATGTTTAGGGTTTTAGGTTTTTTAGGATTTTAGATTTTTGGTTTAGCATTGTAGGTTCAAGGTTTAGGGTTTAGGAATTATAGTTTAGGGTTTAGGTTTTTTTTAAATAAGTAAACTAATAGGATTAGGTTTAGTTAGTTTATTTAGTTTTTGTTATTCTTTTAATTTTGTTTTAGTTTATTTTTTTATTTTTTTTAGTTTAGTTAACTTATTTTAGGATTATTTATTTTAGTTTAGGTTTTATTTTATTTTTTTTTAGGTTTAGGTTTTGGTTTATGTTTATTTTTTTTTGTTTAGCTTTATTTTTAGGTTTATGTTTAGGTTTTTTTATTTTCTTTTAGGTTTAGGTTTAGGTTTTATTTTAGGTTTATTTTAGGTTTTTTTATTTTATATTTGGTTTAGGTTTATTTTAGTTTATTTTATTTTATTTAGTTTAGGGTTTAGGTTTAGTTTATTTTAGATTTAGTTTTAGGTTTTATTTAATTTAGTTTTGTTTAATTTAGTTTTGGTTTATATTTATTATAATTTATTTATTTTAGGTTTAGGTTTTTTCAGCTTAGGGTTTAGGTTTTATTTTTTATTTATTTTCATGTTTATTTAGTTTTTATTTTTTTTATTTGAGGTTTATTTTATTTTTATTTTACGTTTAGTTTTTATTTTATTTACGCTTTTTATTTTTAGGTTTATTTTATTTTTAATTTAGTTTCAGTTTTTAGTTATTTTAGTTATTATTTTTCATTTTATTTTATTTTTAGGTTTAGGTTTAGGTTTTAGTTTAGGTTTTTATTTATTTTATTTATTTTTTATTTTATTTAAGCTTAGATTTATTTATTTATTTTTAGGTTTTATTTAGTTTAGGTTTATGTTTTATTTTTTAGGGTTTAGGGTTTTGGTTTAGGGTTTATGATTTTGGGTTTAAAGTTTAGGGTTTAGGATTTTGGATTGTAGGTTTTAGGGTTTAGGGTTTAGGGTTTTTGGTGTTTTTTTTAACAGAGAACAAATTCATATTCAACATTTCTTATTTTTGATTTCATCAACCAAGTAACAAACCAGGGAAGTGAGGTAATCAAATGACCTCCTAGGGGCTAGCTAAAGCCTCGTGTTCCCGAGATGTCCAGACTATATACCCATTACCATTCATTCTTATATAAATCGACACTTGAATAGAGAAAAGAGAACTCAACATTCATACACTTAAGCTATAAGCACATGCATTTCTTATGTATTTATAACTCGCATCATAACACATATTATAATTCATTTATAAGCTTTTGAAACATACATTTGGATTTAATTGTGATAATAGCCATGCATATAATAAATTAAATCAACACATGTAAGCTTGCATAAAGGAAATTTATTTTATTTTACTTGATTTTTAAAAGATGGATGCATTTATTCAAATGACATACCAAATTTAACATGAATGGAAATAGGAAAATCAAATATAAGCATGTGATTCATTCAACCAAAGTAGTTCTTAAGGAAAATTAAATCAAATAAGATTATTTAAATCAAACCAAAGCTTCTTTATTAATTAAGTTTTGGATTTGATTTGATTTAAAGAGGAGAAGAAAAATCATCACTTATTTTTTTAAACCCATTCCCAGATTAGTGATTTGATATAATTTAAGTTGAATTTTTGGGTTTATTAAGTTGAACCCTTAATTAGATGAATTTATTATGCTTACCTATGTCACCTTAAAGTAATTAACTAAATAATTATGAGCCAACATGATATTCATGGAAAATAAACTTGCAATGATCCTAGGAAATAAAAGGGGCCTAATGTAATGGCTCATGATTAATAGTTAATTTGATTAAGTGACTTAATTAATTACTCTTATAGTTAATATCATTAAACTCCTTTAGGTTATTAAACACCAAAAGATCTACCTCATGATTTAATTAATTACGATCTGATGTGATTATGATTTCAATTTGATTAAGTGATTTAATTAATTAGTTAAATCTTAATTAATTTCATTCTAAAATGGTGAAATGAACTTAGGAAAGAGGTCCCAACCCTATTCCTTAGTTCACTTATTGAATAATGATTAATAAACTTAATTAACCAATTTATTATTGTTCATGGGATTAATTAATCATTAATTAACTTAAAAGAGTATTTAAGGTTTAATCTATCAATTTTCCTAATTAAGTGAGCAATAAATCCAAATAAAATCATGGCTGGAAGAGGTCATCCCATTAAATTAACCCACAAAATTTGGGATTAATTGCTCAAGTAATTAAGAAGTAAATAAGCTAATAAATAAACCTTAATTAAATATTAATTCTCAAAATAAATTAAGATCATTTAACTCTCCTTTAAAATACCTTTAAAATGAGTATTTATTTGCATTTGTTTTATTTCTCTATGATTTTTTATAATTTTTAGAAGTTTCAGCCATTAAAAATGATTAATTAAGCCTAATTAAAGCTTAATCCTATTAGCACCACATGGCTTTGCGGGATTGGCTACTTAAAACTTATCTGACTCGGAGCCCATGTGCCGGTGGCGGACACGCTTTCTGTCCACCATCCGATCTAAGATCGGATGGCTATGATTAATCCCATCCACGCTTAGTATGATTAAATCAGATCGATCTAGTGTAACTTATCACGATCGTACATTTCGATCACACAGAATAGACTGTGCGTGATCTAACATTAGGAGAGTAAGGGAGAATAGAGTCTATTTGCCATTGATCACTTGATCCGAACTTACCCGAGCTTAGATCAACTTCAAAAGGATCCCACACCTTCACGACATCGATCGGAGGGGATCCAAGGATCAAGATCACACGAGATGCAAGTTATCTTTAAAAAGCTCCAACCCATTTTTGCCTAAGGATCAGTTTTGGATGCATACCTCATCAAAACTCAAGACCGGTGACTCGAACGATTGAGGAAGCTTCATCTAGTGGAGATGAAGCCCTGTTGAGCAGTAGTTGGATCAATTCCTCGACATTCTCTTAGAAGGCCATGAATTGATGATTTGGAGCTCAGCTTTGATCGAAGTCCCACCTTCGGTGCTCAGAAAGCTTGGGAGATGATTCGTTCTTACTTGATGAGGCCTAGGGAAGGTGCGCACAAAGTTAATTTGAGTTTGATGGAGAAATGGGGAAGTTAGGTCAAAAATGGGAGTGTCTTATTTTGAGATGGATGGGAATTGCATTTCTTGATCGAGGAACAAGTTTGGGAGCTTAAGGAATGGCTCTAGCAGGTCATGTTGGTCAGCTAGGGCTCTAAGGAATGATTTTTGTGTGTGTTTTAGTGAAAATGAGGGGGTATTTTCCTCCTTTCATCTTGATCGGATAGTGGGATCAGGTTTGGCTTATAGTGGCCGTCTGACCATCTCAGGGAGTCCTTCGTGGCAGGGAGGAGGTGAGTTGGCTTGGCTTGGTTGGTTGAAGGTGTGGATGTGGCTGCCAAGGAGGAATCATGGGTGTCCTATGGGTTTCAAATGCTCCAAAGGGGAGGTTGAGGTGATTTCACCTCTTGTGGGTCATGGTCAACGCAACCACCCCTTGGGTCAGGTTGGGCAGTGTCCTAGGTGCCTAGGTGGACCAATGGGAGAGTACCAAGTGGCCAAGGAATGGAAATGACCACTTACATGGGTGATTTGTCTAATGTGATACCCTTGACCCAAGGGTAGAATGATCATTTGGCATTGGATTTGATTTGGGCAGATTTGAAATAATCTAAAAGTGGGTTAGCCCAAATTTCAAGTCAATTGGAGTTGATTTGGTTAGGTTTGGCTCAATTTGACTCATTTAGGTCAAATTAGGTTATGTTGGGTCAGGTTGACCAATTGGTCAAATTGGGTCAAACCAAGGGTTAGTCAAGCTCATATGATCATTGGGATTTTTCGGTTATATTGATTTGGTTTAGTTTGGCTTAGATTTCATTTTGGCTCATTTGAATTCATTTGGGTCAAATGGGTTAAGTTGACCAATTTGACCAAATTGGCCAAATTGGCTTGGGTTGGGTATTGGTTTGGGTTTAGTTGACCAATTGAAGATGATTTTAGGCATTGGTTCAATTAATTTGGATTTTGATTTGGTTTTGATATAAGGCAACTTGAAATGTTAGGTCAATTTGGGGTAAGTAGGTCAATTGGGTTCAATTGGGTCTAATCATGGCTTCGTCAAGTTCAACAATCAATTTGGAATGAACTTGAGCTATTGGTTGCAATCAATTTGGTTTATATTTTGATTTGACCCAATTTGGTCTTGTAGGTCAATTTGGGTCAACTTGGGTCAAGATGGACAATTGGATTTGGTTTAACTCAATTGAAGGCCAAGTCATATTCAAATATTTATTTTGATTTGGTATGAATCATTGGATTTCGTTTAGGTTACAATTTGGCTAGTTTGGTTCATAAGGGTTAAGGGGTTGACTTGGTCAAATGACCAAGTTGACTTGGTTTGACCCAATAATTGATCAACCTAGGGTGATCAACAATCATGATGGGTGATTATGATGGGCTTAGTTCAATCCAATTTGGGTAGGATTAGAACTTGGCTCAAATAGGTCAAATTTGCCACTTTGGGTCAAGTGGACCAATTGTGTTTAGTTGGCTTGATTTTGGGTTGAGTTTGATTTAGTTGAGTTCATATATGGATTTGGGATTGATATATAAATTCAATTGCAATTGACTTGGGTTCAAATGGGTTTGGTTCATCTGAACATTTCAAGTCAAAAGGGTTAAGTTGGGTTTGACTTGGGTTGATTTTTTGTTTGGCTTGATGATTGAAATTTTCATTTATAATTGTGAATATGATTGAAGGCATGATTCATTCATGAGAAAATCAATTGAATTTGGGTTTTTGAATGAAGGAATTTGGCTAAGTCCATGAAGTTGGGTCATGTGGCTTAGGTTTTGATTTTGATTTGGTTTATTTTAGTTTTGATGATTTAAATGTATATTTCATTTAAATTTATGAAGATGATTGAAAATATGATTGATTGTGAGAAAATTAGAGTTTGACTTGATTTGGCTAAGTCCATGGGATAGATCATATGTCTTAGGAAGGGTTTTGATTTGATTTGATTGAGTTTGATTTAGTTTTGATAATTTGAATGTTGATTTGATTTATATTTAGAAAGATGATTGAAGATATAAATTTATTATGAGAAAATCAATTAATTTTGGATTGATTTGGATTAAATATTTAGCTAAGTTCATGGGAGTCATATGGCTTGGAAGGGTTACAAGTTTGGATTTGATCATGGGTTTCAATCATTTGGTTTTGGAATTTGGGTTTGGATTTGAATTTGAATTTCATGTTTGAATTGAACTTGAGGTTTGGTTTGAGAAGGTGAACATGGATTAGATTTGGGTTGTAGGGTAGTTGGATTATCCAAATCCCTAAGGCATAACCTAATCCTATGGTTAACCCTTCTAAGTCTTTAGGCTTAGTTTAGATGTTTAACTAATTGTTAGAAGTGTCTTATGATTAGGGAAGTCTTAGTGTCTAGAAGACTCCTAAGTCTAAGATGGAAAGATTGAATCTAAAGTGAGGTCAGCTTTAGCCTCCATAGTGTTGCCCTTGGAGATAGATGATTGGAAGACCGAAGCCAAGTTTCACATTATAGACTTGAATACATCTTTCGACGCTTTGCTTGGGAGACCATGGATACATGAGAACAATATAGTTCCATCATTTCTATATCTGTGTATGAAGTTTTCCAGAGGTGATATCGTCTACTGCGTTGAAGGAAATCTCAAACCATTTATAGTTCACGAGGTCGGCATATATGAGGATGTGGCTTACTACCTCCCTTAAAATCAACAAGTCTATTCTCACGAACTTGGCCAATGTTTAAAAATACAAAAACAAAAAAAAAGAAAGAAAAAAAAAGAAAAAGAAAAGAAAAGGAAAATGAAAAAGAAAATAAAATGGAACAGATATAGACTTCGAGGAGGAAGTGGAGCTTGACATTAGATTCCACCCACAGCTCATTACTCCATTCGAATATATGGGTAAGACAACCTAACCTCCACCAGGTAGAGAAAGAGGCCATTTTGAAGGTAGTCCTAGGGGTGGAAAGACTCATTATTGGCCACCAAATAGAAGATATGTCCCAACTACCAGGAGTACACTTGTTATCCATATAGATTTAGAATTTAGAGTGGATGAGTGTTATATGGTTAGCACACCAGCCAGCTCTTCTAAGCAGTAGATTCCCTTCAAGGTGACATTAGATTGGAAGATTGAAGCCAAGTTTCATATTATAGACTAGGATACATCTTTGAACATTTTTCTTGGGAGACCATGGATACATGAGAACAACATAGTTCCATCCTCTCTACTTCAGTGTTATGAAGTTGGTGAGAAGTGGGATCGTCTATTATATCAAAGGAGATCTCAAGACATTTATAGTTTGCAAGGTCGGCATATATGATGATGTGGCTTACTACCTCCCTCAAAATCAACAAGTTTATTCTCGCAAACCTGGCCAATGTTTAAAATTAAAAGAAAATTGAAAAGAAAAAGAAAAAGAAAGAAAAAAAGAAAGAAAAGGAAAGAGAAAATGAAAAAGAAATTAAAAGGGAGCTGAAATAGAATTGGAGGAGGAAGTGGAGTCTGACATTAGATTCTACCCACAGTTTATTACTACATTTGAAAATATGGGAAGGATGACCTGACCTCCACCAGGCAAAGAAGTAGGCCAATTTAGAGGCAGTCCCAGGGGTGGAAAACTTCTTTGTTGCCCACCCAATAAAAGATTTATCTCAGCTACCCGAAGTACACTTGCTATCCATATAAACTTAGAATCTAGTTCTCCTTAGAACTAAAATAAGCTCACTTGAAAAGCTCTATGATAGACCAACTTGTTATGAGCTTGAATCATTTTAACTTTGTACAACTCGAGGTATTGGCATGCCCGCAGGCATCTCTCTTCCAAACCTTCGAGCTCTTATAACCGCAACTTGGTGTTTCTCTCACATTTGTGATTTTCTACCCACAATAATCCATAGTGATGGGAGTTGGACTTCTAATGGTAGAATGGCTTCAGACCCATACACTAAGGAGAAAGGAGTAGACTGAATTGGAGTTTTATATGTTGTGAAGTAGACCTACAAGATTTCAACTAACTACTAATGCCACTATCGCTTGTTATTATAGATTGTATTCTTTAGTATTTGGATGAGAGTTATGTTGAAAGCTTCTGCTAAGTCATTTTTTCTCGGGTAGTTGATGGTAGAATATCTCTAATCTATGATATGTCTCCGGGAAAGGTTGTTGATCTCAGTTCTTTTGAATGCAGTACCATTATTAGATATAATTCATCGAGGTACTCCGAATTTATATAAAATATGGTTCCTAAAAAACTAGACCACTTGCTAAATTGTGACCTCTTTGAGCGAAATCACCTTCACCCATTTGGAAAACTAGTCAATGGAAGTTAAGATGAATCGATGACCCTTCTAAGATGAAGGATCAATCAAACCCACTATGTCACGACCCCAACACTAGAATGGCTATGAGGCCATTGTAGGATGTAGAATGTTGGGTGGTTGGTGTAGGACCATGGTGTATTTGACATTGGTGGCATCGCCTAGCAGTATCCATGCAATCTTTGATCATCTACAACCAGTAGTATCCTTATTTCTTGATCTTAGCTTTCATCTTTGAATTGACTTGGTTGGCTCCACATAATCTTGAGTGTACCTTGGTCACGATCTTATAGGCTTCATGCTTATTTAAACAAAGTAACCATATATGATCGAAAGGCCGTTGGAATAAGACACCATCCATAAGAGCATTGGAAAGTGCTATATGCTTCATCTGATGGGCTTGGGACTTTCCTTGAGGTAGTTTTCCTTTATTTTGGTAATCCATGAATGGTTTCCTCCAATCTAACTCCGCTCATCCTTCTTGGCAATGATAACCTCCCCTTCAAGAGAGTACTTTTTGATGAGTTCTATATCAATAAAGGATAAAACTTGTTTATTTTGGACCTTTATTGATATGGACCCATCCTCTAGACATGCAAAATCATTGGAAAGCTTGGCTAAAGCATACGCTATGGTGTTCTCTTCTTGAGGAATCTTATAAATGGTAACCTCTGAGATTTGGACCAACAACTCCATGGTATTCTTGTGGTAGTGATGGAGCTTGGGCTTTATTATCTTATAAGACCTAGTGATTTGGTTGATAACTAGCTGAGAATCCCTTAAGATGTTGATATTTTAGATGCTTAGAGTAATGGCTAACTCCATAATGAAAATCATAGCCTCATATTCAGCTTCATTGTTAGTGTAAGGATTGGACAAATTAAATGAGAATCTCATCACATTGTGGTCCAGAGTTAAGAGAACTATTCCTACACCTGCCTTTCTTGGAATAGTAGATTATGGTTCTTCTCTTCTTTGAGAGGAAGCTGCACCATCAAAGTACATCTCCCAGCGGTGAATTCTTGTATCCCCTAAGTTCATGATTTGTTCATTGGAGAGATCATCACTAAGTAGAGAGTCAGCAGGAAGTGGGTGTGTTGCTAAGAAATCTGCTAGCATTTGTCCTTTCACCGCACGGAGGGGTACAAAGGTAATTTCAAATTGTGAGAGGATCATGGACCGCCATGCCAACCGTCCGGATAGTTTCGGCCATGTCATGAGATACTATAGTGGATTGATTCTAGAGATTAAATTCATCTTATGAGGAATCATGTAGTGTTGTAGTTTTGGGATGCAAATATTAAAGCTAGGCAATGCTTCTCAATGGGTGGATAATTAGCCTCAAGAGGGACTAGATGGTAGCTGAGGTAGTAGAGTGTGTTTTGCTTCCCTTCGTCATTAGCTTAGCAAAACAAAGCACCAAGGGAGTTATCTAACGTAGTAATGTAAGGTCTGAGTGGCTTTCTCAAGATAGGGGCTGCTAGAACTGGCAGCATCATTAAGTAATGCCTGGAGTCTTCGAAGGCATGCTCACACTGATCATCCCACTTAAACTTGGCATCCTTTTTGAAAGGCACTGAGAATGGCTGACATCTTTCGATAGGTTGGATATAAAGCATCTTATATACGCCAACCGCCCTTAGAATGATTTGAGTTGAGTTAAACTTTTATTGAGTTGAATTTCTAATATCACCTTAATCTTCTCCGAATCAATTTTGATTCCCTAATGTCGGACAACAAACCCAAGGAATTTCCCCTACTCGGATGCACACTTAAGGGGTTTATTTTAAGGTTAAATTATCTTAACTATTCAAAAACTACTCTCAAGTCAAAGAGATAGCCTTCCTTTTTGGTACTTTTGACCATGAGATCATTGATATAACACTCTAGTTGATGATGAATGAGTTCATCAAAGATTCAAATCATAGCTCGCTGGTATGTAGCATAGGCATTTTTAAGGCTAAAAGTCATGACCTTATATTAATAAATTCTATTGGATTCTAAAAGTAGTGTTTCTTTCATCTTTAGGGGCCATCTTTATTTGGTTATATCTAGATAAGTCATCCATGAAAGAGAAGACTACATGAGATGAGGCAATGTCCACCATCAACTCTAGGATTGGTAGTGGAAATTCATCTTTTGGACATGCCTTATTTAAATCCCTAAAATCGATGCATATGTTAATTTGACTATTCTTTTTCTTAACTTGGATGACGTTGGCTAAATAGGTAGGGAATTTTTCTTCTTGGATGATGCTAGTATCAATCAATTTCTTGACTTCATAAATGAACTATTATTTTATGTCTAATTGCATGCATCTATGAGCTTATTTGATAGGGTTAGCAGTAGGCTCTATTGCTAGTTTATGGACTACTATGTTAGGAGCTAATCTAGGCATCTCTTCATAACTCCATGCAAAGCAGTCCTTAAACTCAGTCAATAGCCTAACTAAGTCATTAGTTTTAATTTCATTCAACAAAGAACTCATGTATGTCAAGCGTGGATCTTCTTTAGTTCCTATGTTGATTTCCTTGAGCTCGTTGATGGTTGGCTTGATCTATTCTTCAAACTCTAGTGGTGTATCTTTGACTTCAAAATCAATTGGATCATCTGAAGTTTCTAAGCATTGCTCCCCATATGAGTTAATATGATTTGAAAAGAACCTATCAGATTCCAAATGATTGGTGATGACTAAGCATTAATCATCATCATTGATTGGACCCCCTATACTGAATCCTAGTTTAGATCTTGATTGAGAACTTTTCCATTTGTTCTTCCATATTCTTTCAAAGTAATCTGACATGTACTTTGACCAAGTATATGGGATTAACCCTTTCTTTGCTAAATTTTGAACACAAGGCAAGTACTAATCAAAAGGTAATTCTAATAAATCTTTATTTGAATTATCCCAGAAAGATGCTCCCAGAAAGAACCTCTAAGTCCTTACACCTGTCTAGTAATAGAGCCTACTGCTAACCCTATCAAGCAAGCTCCTAGACATATGTGATTAGATATAGAACAACTGGTCATTTATTAAGTCAAGAAACTAATCAATGTTGGCTTCATCTGGGAAGAAAAATACCCTACCTTGTTAGCCAACATCATCCTAGTTAAGAAAAATAATGACCAAATTCACATATACATCAATTTTAGGGATTTAAATAAGGCATGTCCAAAAGATGAATTTTCATTACCAATCCTAAAGCTGATGGTGAACATTGCCTCATCTCATGCAGTCTTCAATTTCATGGATGGCTCATCTGGATATAACCAAATAAAGATAGACCCTGAAGATGAAAGAAACACTACTTCTAGAACCCTGATTAGAATTTATTGCTATAAGGTCATGCCTTTCAAACTTAAAAATGCTAGTGCTAAAGGCTATGACTCAAATTTTGGATGAACTCATTCATCATCAAGTTGAGTGTTATGTAGATGATCTCATGATCAAAAGTAGATAAAAGGAATAATACCATGTCTTTGACTTGAGAGTAGTTTTCGAATAGTTAAGATAATTTAACCTCAAAATGAATCCCCTGAAGTGTAATTCTAGCTTTAGGAAAATTCCTTGGGTTTGTTGTCCGACATGAGGGAATCAAAATCGATCTAGTGAAGATCAGGGTGATATTAGAAATGCCACCCCCTAAAAGTTTAACTCAACTCAGATCATTCCAAGGGTGGTTTTCATATCTAAGATGCTTTAAATCCAACTTGTCGAGAAGATGTTATCCATTCTCAGCACTTGTCAAAATAAATTCCAAGTTCAAGTGGGATAAAAAGGGTGAGCATGCCTTCGAAGACATCAAGCATTATCTAATAATGTCACTGATTCTAGCAGCCACTATCCTGGGTAAGCCGCTCATACTTTACACTACTATGTTAGATGACTCCCTTGGTACTTTGTTGGCCCAAGCCAATGACGAAGGGAAGGAAAACACACTTTACTACCATAGTCATTGTCTAATCCCTACTTAGGCTAATTATCTACCCATTAAGAAGCATTGACTAGCTTTAATCTTTGAATCCCAAAAGCTACAGCACTACATGCTTCCTCATAAAAAGAATGTAATCTCTGGGATCAATCCACTATAGTATCTCATGACATGGTCAATGGTATGTGGATGGTTGGCACGATGATCCATGATCCTCTCACAGTTTGACATTACCTTCATACCCCTCAGTGTGGTAAAAGGAAGCAAGCGATATTTCTTAGCGGACACCCACTTCTTATTGACTCTATGCTGATGATCTCCTCGATGAACAAATCATGAACTTAGGGATACTAGCATTCACCATTGGGAGATGTACTTTGATGGTGTGGCTTCTTCTCAAAGAGGAGATGAACCATAATCTACTTTTCTAGGAAAGGTAAAGGTAAGAATAGTTCTCTTAACTCTGGACTATGATGTGATGGATTCTCATATCATCTAACCAATCCTTGCACCAACATCGATGCTGAATATGAGGCTCTAATTGCTAGTTTGGAGTTAGCCATTACTCTGATAATCTAGAACATCAACATCTTTGGGGATTCTCAGCTAATTATCAACCAAATCATTGGGTCCTATAAGTTTATAAATCCAAAGTTCCACACAACCACAAGTACACCATGGATTTGTTGGCCCAAATCCCAGAGGTTACCATTTATAAGATTCCTCAAGGAGAGAATGTCGTAGCGCATGCTTTAGCCAAAATAAATAAGTCTTATGCCTTATTGATATTGAACTCTTCAAAATGTACCCTCTTGAAGGGGAGGTTTCTATTGCCAAGAAATACAAGGAGTTAGATTGGAGGAAACCATTCATGGATTACCTAAATAAAGGAAAACTACCTCAAGAGAAGTCCCAAGCCTATCATATGAAGCAGAGAGCACTTTCCCAAGCTCTTGTAAATGGTGTCTTGTACTGACAATCTTTCGATCATATTTGGTTACATTGTTTATACTAGCATGAAGCACGTAAGATCGTGGTTAAAGTACACTCAGGATTACATGGATAAAATCAATCTGGTCCAAAGATGAAAGCCAAGATCAAGAGACTAGGGTACTATTGGCTGTCGATAATCAAATATTGCATAGATATGGCTAGGTGATACCACCAATGTCAACTACATGATGTGGTCCTACACCAACCACCCAACATTCTACATATTACATTAGCCTCAAGGCCATTCGAATGTTGGGGTACCGACATAGTGGATCCGATTGATCCTCTTTCTTCCAAGGGTCATCGATTCATCTTAGCTCCTACTTACTACTTTTCCAAATGGGTGAAGGCGATTCTGATCAGAGAGGTCATAGCTCAGCATGTGCTCTAGCTTTTTAGGAATTGTATCGTATACATGTATGGAGTGCCTCGATGAATTATATCTGATAATGGTACTATATTCAAAAGCACTGAGATCAACAACTTTACCTAGAGGCATAATATAGATTGGAGATATTCTATCATTAACTACGTGAGGGTAAATGTCTTAGTAGAAGCCTTCAATAAAATACTCATTCAAATACTGAAGAAGACACACGACAATAATAAGAGATAGTGGCATGAGCAGTTAGTTGAAGCCTTGTGGGCCTACCGCACCACATAAAAACTCCAACTCAGTCTACTCCATTCTCTTTAGTGTATGGGTCTGAAGGTATTCTACCATTAGAAGTATAACTCCCATCACTAAGGATAGCTATGGGTAGTAAGATCACAACAAAGCAGAACACCAAGTTGTGGATAAAAGAGCTTTTAGGTTTGGAGGAGATATGCCTGCGGGCATGCCAAAATGTCACATTGTACAAAGTTAAAATGATTCAAGCTCAAAATAAGTTGGTCCATCCTAGAGCTTTTCAAGTAGGAGAGCTTATTTTATTTCTAAGGAGGTTGATTATTTCCCATCGTACGATGGGAGGCAAGTTTGAACCCACTTGAGAAGGCCCCTTAGAGAATACAAAGGAGGATCTTATTAGCTTATTAATCATAAGGGAGAGTTCCCAATGCCTCCAATCAATGGGCTCTACTTAAAGAAATATTATAAATCATGTTAGAAAATAATTAACATCAAAGAAAATTCCATTTGTAATTCAGTCTCTTCCATGTTGAAAGTATTCTTGTTTGTGAATTCACCACGATGTGTTTAGAATAGGTGTAAGGAACCCGAGTGGTGTCATATCCTTCATCGATACAATGCAAACACAAACTACACATAAACATATAAAATAAACACATATCTTTTGTCTTCTGAGTTGAGATAACATGCCCAACGACACTCACTCAATAGCTGCTCTAGGATGGGACGTCTACCCTACTAGTGTTTGCTTTCAAGGATATAAGTATATGCTTTCCTTCCTTACCACCTTTTACCGATGATCACCTTATTAGTTTGGAAGTTCTTACTATGTGGCAGGTAAGCTATCTCATGTTGGCTTTATTTAAGAGGATGTGAGTCTGCTATGCTTTCTTCTTGAATTAGTCTTTTGTTGGTTTGAGTATATTTGAGGTTTAGGATAAGTACCCTAGCGCTCCTTCCCTCTTGATTTCAAGTCTAGTTCCTTCCTTCGAGCTCCCCTTAGTAGTCACTCAAGGTCAAATCTCTCTCCGATGACAGTATCTTAATGACTATTCTACTTGGAAAGTTGTAAGCCTACATGATTTCTTTCCATATTTATCATTGAACACCAAGCAACTTAGGTTGGTTGGTTCTCACTATGTTGATAGATACACCTTAGGTTGGTTCTTTTAAGATATACCACTCATGGCGATGTAAGTTTACTACATTTTCTCCTTGAGTTGGCCACCATACACCTATAGGTTTTTTCTAGGGCTCAAGATAACGCCCCTAGTAGCACCTCTCCTGAGGACACTATATTTGGATCACATTATTTGTGACCCCATTTAGACACTACCTGGGTTACTTTTGGATTGGACAGTTCCCCTTTCCTAGTAACCACCCCTATGGTTAGAGAATCTATCTTATGGATGTGTAGATTCTATCTTGGTCAAGTAAATTTGAGATATGTCAAGGCGCCCTCCCCTGTGGTCCTCACCAGTGGGTAAACATATACATATATATTCACTCATGGATTAGGGTGACATCCCTAGCGGTAACTTTTCCTAAGTAAGCATCCTATCTTTAATACAGTGTCATCAAAACTCTCTATAAGAATTTCCTGACTACTCTTGATAAGTCCCTAGCAGCATTCACTCAATAGTCGCCCCTATGTCGGGTTCAATTTGTTATGTTACCAATACGTCACCCTAGTGGTTGTTCACTACTTTAGAAGATGTAAGTCTGCTACGCCCTCTTCCTAGCATAGTCGTTGCACACCAAAAGGAAACCCCTTAGGTTGGCTAGCTTTACCCCATGGTCAGTAGACTTTCCATTTGGATTTATAAATCTGAGATAGGACAAGTCCAATATAGCCCCATCTCAATGGGTTCATCGCACACCGACATGGTCCATAAATTAAATCTATCAAATTTGACTGAGCTCACATCCCTAGTGGATATGCCCTCAATTAAAACTCAAACTAAACCAAATAAACCATATCAAATCACATGAAATTAAGATAAATTAAAATTAATCGTTGATATAGGTCAGTTCAACTTGATGTGCATGTAACAGGTCACCCTTGTGGTTGTTCCTCGCTTCAAAAGATGTATGTCTGCTACGCCTTCTTCCTAGCTCAGTTGTTGCACACTAAAAGGAAACCCCTTAGGTTGGCTAGCTCTACCCCACAATTGGTAGACTATTCATTTGGATTTGTAAACCTGAGGTAGGTCAAGGCTGAGATAGCCCATTCTTAGTGGGTCCATCGCACACAAACAAGGACCACACATTAACTCAGATTAAATTAAACCCAATCTAATTTTCTCTAATGGAGTTAAATCACACTCTTCTCCTTAGTGGAGCCCCAAATCATATATAAACAAGTCAACCAAACAAATCAAACTCAAAACCAACCTTCTTAGTGGAGCCAAATTAAACAAACTCCCAGTAGAGTCTAAATCAAACAAATCCAACTAAACTCTTATTCCCAGCAGATACATCTCCAAATAAATCTGTGAAATCAAACTCAAATCCCAATTCCTAGGGGATAGCCCAAACCTGCTTCCCTAGTGGAAGGTTTATATGCCTGATCCCTAGTGAACTCGAGCCTATATCTCTAGCAGATATGCCTTTGCATCAATTAAAACAAAACAAATTAAAGTCGATTAGATCTTAATCCTCTGTGGATTATAGATTATTATCCCTAGTGGATCTTCTTTCCACAAATCATATAATCAAATCAAATTCAAACCTTATCCCCAATAGAATTTTTTTTCTATGCCCTCGACATAGACCCCTCACATGTCAAGTCCCATGCATGTGTGATCCCCTAGTGGATCTCCCTCCATGTCCTTGACATAGAATTCTCATCAAATTTTATTTCTTCTCTTATGCACACCTTTAATACTTCAACTAAAAGCCTAATAATGTATTAATTCAAATTACATCATCTTAACATTGTAATCAACATTTTATCATTTGTGTCAGTGCAAGCTCAAACTAACTATACAATATCATGCTAAACATATTATAGTGTGAATTAACACACTATATTATATTACAATATATGATGTTATAATATAATTTGCTATAATATAATATATTGTCTAACATTACACCTCATTAGAATCACTTAAAAGGAACAAATAACAAAATTTTCTCAAAATATGAATAATGTTCATTTTGGATGTAAAATGGTCATTTTCTATTAGAAATGGTAACAATAGTAGAATTTTGGTGTTGCATCTTTGGTGTGTGCCATGAATTTGGCTAAATTCTTCCATGTCAACCTTCAAATTAACATTTTTGTGAGTTTTGACCCAATGTATTATAACAAAAGTAAAACATACTAAAATGTACAATAACATTTAGTAACACACCACCGCATTCATATAAATGTGAAGTTATATTGTTATGTACATTATATTTAAATATTCTTTCATATAATATATTATCTTACATTACACCTTAAAATGAATCACTTTGAGGAAAAAAATTATAATATTTGGTCGAAAAATAAACATTAATTTTGGATGCAAAATTTCATTCTTTTGATTAAAAGACACACCATAGCACACCCCTAATGATGTTCCCTAATGCTTACCTTAAATTTGGCCAAATCCCATCATCTCATCCTATAAATCAATATTTTTATGAATTATACTAGTTTAAACTCTACTACATCATACTATAACAAACTAAAATATGCTAAACAACAAATAGTAATATACAATCATATGCTATAATGCATGAAGCTACACTATGTTATGGCATCCTATATTATAATACACTATAACATATGATATTATATTATATTGCATATCACATCACAAGGGATTGCTTAAGATAAAAAAATTGTAAAATTAGACTAAACAATAAAAAACTATATATTTTAATCGTATCACTTACATATTTTAAATTGGAGCAATATATTTTGATGCCATGCTCTACCTATTATGAATTTTGCCAAATTCTACCATTTTATAGTCTAAATCAACACTTTTATAAATAATGCTAGTAAGCACGCATGATTATAAAATACTAAAAGAATTTAAAATGCGTAGAATAATATATTATGATATATGATGCTATCCTATGCTACAACATATAATATTTATTTTGAACATATAATCTTACTTTTTAGACTATAAGTGGTGTAGCACAACTTTGGTACAACAACCTAGTTCCCACTTCAAATTTAACAAATTTCTTAATCTAATTTATTAAATCAATATTTTTATGATTTATATTAATATGTATTATAGGGCACAATACCATAATATACTAAAACAT
Organism: Cymbidium sinense; assembly: GCA_021442155.1. Taxonomy (NCBI): domain Eukaryota; kingdom Viridiplantae; phylum Streptophyta; class Magnoliopsida; order Asparagales; family Orchidaceae; genus Cymbidium; species Cymbidium sinense. Next base: position 301,915,459 of record CM038214.1, on the reverse strand, counting down.
TTCAGAACATCTTATAGCATCTAACAACACATCACTACATGCTCAAATATATGATGCTACATGGTACTATAATATATGGTATTATAATATGATTTAGGGTATTCAAATCTCTACTAGTCAAGCAAAGTCTCTTGAAGACATTTTTTTAGCTACCATAACCATGTTAGGATTAGGTCATTCTTTAGATCAACTCCTAAGAACATCTTTATTCAAGGTTTAGGGTTTAGGGTTTAGTGTTTAGGGTTAGTTTAGGGAATAGGGTTAAGGGTTTAGGTTTGGTGGTTTAGGGTTTAGGGTTGTAGTTTTATGGTTTAGTCTTTATGGTTTTAGGTTTTAGTGTTTAATGTTTAGGGTTTTAAGCTTTTGGGTTTAGGGTTTAGGGTTTAGGGTTTAGGGTTTAGGGTTTAGTATTTAGGGCTTAGGTTTTTTAAGGTTTAGGGTTTAAGGTTTAGGGTTTATATTTTAGGTTTAGGGTCTAAGTTTTGTTTAAGGTTTAGGGTTTAGGGTTTAATATTTTTTTAATAGAGAACAAATTCAGATTCAACATTTTTGCTTTTCAATTTTATCAACCAAGTAACACCCCAAGTTTTCTAAGACATAAGCGATGACATTGATAATAATGAACACTCATAGAGAAAATCAATAATAATTGATAAGTAGAACTGTCTCTACTATATAGACATAGTTCCATAAGCAGCAGATTGGATTGGTCATTCTTCAATTTTTCCAACTCTCATCAGAACCATCCCTGCCTCTGGAGTAGCTGGATCCACCATCATATCCCCAATCTCTACCTCCACCACCACCACGACTATAACCTCTGTCGCTCCTCCCACCTCCATAACCACCACTACTCCGACCACCACCTCTATATCCACCAGCACCTCAAGATACCCCACCACCACTGTGATAACCGTCACCTCCGCCTTCGGCTCCCCCACCATATTTAGATTGAGCCTATTTTAAGGTGATGCTCCTACCATCAAGGTTCTGCAAATTCTTAGGGTTTAGAGATAGTTTATGGTTAGTTTAGAGTTTAGGGTTTAGGGTTTGGGGTTTAAGGTTTAGGGTTATAGGTTTTAGGGTTTAGGGTTTAGGGTTTAGGGTTTAAGATTTTAGGGTTTAGGGTTTAAGGCTTAGTGTTTAGGGTTTTAGGGTTTAGGGTTTAAGGTTTAGGGTTTAGGGTTTAGGGTTTAGGGTTTTAGGCTTTAGGGTTTAAAGTTTAGGGTTGTAAGTTTAGGGTTTAGGATTTAGGGTTAGTTTTAGGGTTTAGGGTTTTTTTTTCTTAAATTATGTAAAGCAGTAGGTTTTGGTTTATTTAGTTTGTTTTTTATTTATTTGAGTTTATTTTATTTTATTTATTAAGGTTTATTTTTATTTTTAATTAGTTTAGTTTATTTATTTTATGTATATTTATTTTACTTTTGGTTTTCTAATTTAGTTTACTTTTTAGGTTTAGGTTTATTTTTTAGTTGAGTTTTATTTTTATTTTATTTTTTAAGTTTAAGTTTTATTTTTTATTTTTATGTTTAGATTTAGGTTTTTATTTTATTTTTTTAGGTTTTTATTTTATGTTTATTTGTAGGATTTATTTTTTAGATTAGGTTCAGGTTTATTTTTAGTTTATTTTATTTTATTTACTTTAGGTTTAGTTTTAAGTTTAGGATTTATTTATTTTAGTTTTATTTATATTTTAGTTTGTTTATCTTATTTTTATTTTAGGTTTAGGGTTTTTTTAGTTTAGGGTTTAGGTTTTATTTTTTAATTTTATTTTTAGGTTTATTTTTTAAGTTTAGGTTTCTATTTAGTTTTTATTTTATTTTATTTTAGTTTGACTTTATTTTTATTATATGTTTAGTTTTTATTTTATTTAAGTTTTTTATTTTTTAGTTTAGTTTAGGTTTTTATTTATTTTATTTTAGTTTAGTTTTTTATTTTATTTTTTTTTAGGTTTAGGTTTAGGTTTTAGTTTATGTTTTAATTTATTTTATATTTTGACAGTAGTAAATTTTAGAGCTTTAACCATTTTAAGGACATTATATCTTTTCCTTTTATTGTAATAAAAATCTAACTTTCCCAAAACATACCCCAAAACCTTAAACCCTAAACAACCATGACCAAAACCCTAAACACTAAACCCTAAACCTAAACCCAAAACCCTAAACCTAAACCTTAAATCCTAAAACCCTAAAACCCAAACTAACTGTAAACCCTAAATCCTAAACACTAAACCCTAAACCCTAAACCCTAAACCCTAACCCTAAAACGTAAACCCTAAAACATAAAAGTAAAAAACCTAAAATCCTAAACCTTAAACCATAAACTTTAAACCCTAGACCCTAAACCCTAAACCTTAAACCTTAAACCCTAAACCTAAACCTAAAGTAACTAAATAAATTAAAAAATAAGCATAAACCCAAAAATTTAATAAACCTAAACCTAAACCTAAACCCTAAGAATGGGCAGAACCTTGATGGTAGGAACATCACCGTCAACCATGCTTAATCTAGATCTAAAGGTGGAGGCGAAGGCTGAGGTAGTGGTTATCACAGTGGTGGTGGGAGATCTGGAGGTGGTGGTCAGAGTAGTGGTGGTTTTGGAGGCAGGAAGAGGGACGAAAGTTATAGTTATTGTGGTGGCGGAGGGAGAGATCAGGGATATGATGGTGGATCAGGCTACTCGAGAGGCCGGGGTGGTTCTGATGGGAACTAGAGAAATGAAGATCGGCCAATCCAATCTACTGTGTATGGAACTGTGTCTTTATAGTAGAGACGATTCTAGTTATATAAAATTTTGGATTTTCTCTATGCGTGCTCATTTCTTATATATGTCGTCTCTTGTGTCTTAGAAAACTTGGTGTGTTACTTGGTGAAATTGAAAAAAAAAATGAAATGTTTAATCTAAATTTTTTCTCTATTAAAAAAAAGCCAAAAACCCTAAACCCTAAACTTGAAGCTAAACCCTGAACCCTGAACCCTAAACCTACAACTGTAAACCCTAAACTCGGACTAAAACCCTAAACCCTAAACTTTAAACCCTAAACCCTAAACCCTAAACCCTAAACCTTAAACCCTAAGCCTTAAACCCTAAAAACCCTAAACCCTAAACCTAAACCCTAAACCCTAAACCCTAAACCCTAAACCCTAAACCTAAACCTAAACCCTCCTAAACACTAAAAATCCTAAAACTTAAACTAAATAAAACCTAAAAGTAAAATAAATTAAAAACCTAAATAAAATAAAAAAAAAATAAAAAAAATAAAACCTAAACTAAAACCTAAACCTAAACCTAAAATAAAATAAAATAAAATTATAAAAATAAATTAAAATAAATAAAAACTTAAACTAAACTAAATAATAAAATAAACCTAAGAATAAAATACTTAAACAAAATAACACTAAATCTAAAATAAAAATAAAATCAACCTAAAATAAAAATAAATAAAAACCTAAACGGCAGATCCTACTAGTCGAGAGGCATTAGTGGTGGTTATGGAGGAAGTTGGAGAGATGGAGGGAATAGCTGTGGCGGTCACGGAGGGATAGATCAGGATATAATGGTAGATCCTACTAGTCGAGAGGCATTAGTGGTTCCAATGCAAGCTGGAGAAATTGATGAACGGCTGACCTGATCTACTGCCTATGGAACTATGTCTTTATAGTAGAGATATTTCTAGTTATCTAGGGTTTCTAATTTGCTCTATGCGTGCTCATTTTTGACTTATGTCATTGCTTTTGTCTTAGAAAACTTGGTGTGCTACTAGGCTATTGAAATCAAAAAGAAGAAATGTTGAATATGAATTTGTTCTATGTTAAAAAAAATCTTAAACCTTAAACCCTAAACTAAAACCTAAACCTTAAACCAAAAACCTAAACCGTAAACCCTAAACCCTAAAAATCATAAATCATAAACACTAAACCCTAAACGCTAAACCCTAAAACCTTAAACCATAAACCCTAAACCCTAAGCCCTAAACCTTAAACCCTAAAACCCTAAATTATAAACTCTAAACCAAAATCTACAACTTAAAACCCTAACTACTAAACCCTAAACCCTAAAAACACTAAACTCTAAATTCTAAACACAAAACCATAAATCTTAATCCTTAAACCCTAAACCCTAAACCAAAAAACATTAAACCCTAAACCCTAAACCTAAACCTAAACATAAACACTAAACTAAAAAACTAAACCTAAACTAAACTAAAAACTAAACCTAAACTCTAAACTAAACTCTCCAGGCTGAGCTAGGCCCTAAACTGAGCTGAAACCTAAAACCTAAACCTTAAACCTAACTTAAATCCTAAACCTAAACCTAAACCTCACCTAAACTAACTGAGCTAAACTTAAACTGAACCAATCCACTGACTCTTTCCTCTAACTGTGCTTGGAGTCTATCTAAACCTAAACAAAACTCTTCTATGGACCTGACTAAACTCTCTAAACTAACCAATCCCCAACTTACCCCAAACCCTACCTAACTCCCTCCTACCTGAAACTCTGAGCTACTCTGACTGACTCCTAAACTTAAATCCTGACTCACTAAACTAAATCTGCCTAAATTTAGGCCCTGGGCTCACTAAACCTAAACCTGACCTGACTCTAAACTGACTCTGATCCTAAACCCAAACCTAAACCTAAATCATGAGCCTAAAACCTGGGTTCTAACAAACCCTGTGCACTTGAACCAAACCCTTAAACTGACTGATCCCACACTCAATTCTACCTAAATCCTAAACCACTAAACCTAAACTAATACCACAAACCTAAACTAAACTAAACCTCTAAACCTAAACCTAAACAAACCTAAACCTAAATAAACCCTAAACCCTAAACCTAAACCTAAAACTAAACCTAAACCCTAAACCTAAACCTAAACCCTTAACCTAAACCTAAACTTAAACTTAAACCTAAACCTACACCTAAACCTAAACTAAGCCTAAACCCTAAACCAAATGAATCTTAAACCTTAAACTGAAACCTAAAAACTCAAAAAAATTATTGCCTGAGCTCGGGTCATCGTGCTCTAGTGATTTCCTTTCCCCTTTCATTTTTAGCTTTCTGGCCGCTATTTGCTAGCTATTTTGTGTGATTCTCACTAGATTCCTTCTTAAATTGATGAGTGCTAGTCTATTTTGTGTCTTCATTAGAGTGACACAGGTTGCATCTTCCCGATGATTCTTTAGGGAAAATTGAAGGATCTTATGGATCCTACTAGAATCAACTAACATGGCTTTGACTGCATTGAAATCATTCAAAAATGAAACATTTCAGTTTAGATTTCTCTCCCTAATATGCAAATTCCTTTTGTTAACCATCAATTCCATTTTTTTGTGGGTGCTTTATTTGGTCAGCCATTGTAAATTGATCAGGCAACGACTACAAAATCTCATCCTTCAGTGGCTAGAATCCTTGTTGAATTAGACATTACCAAGAAACACCCAAAAAAATCTAGTTGGTATCTAAAAATTATGATTATATGCAAAGATTTGAATTTGAAAATCTCCACTCTTTTGTTCTCATTGTAAAATCCATGGGCACGATAATTCTGAATGTTTCATTCATCATCCTCACCTAAAAAATAAAATTCCTGTTAAGGAAACTTTTATTCCTAACCATAGGTCGATCACTATTAAATATCAAAAAGATACTTTAGAAGCAATGGAATTTTTGAATGTTCCTAATAAGGCTATTTTACCTCTTACATCTTCTGCACAATTGAAGGCTTCTAATGTGAACTATAATAGTTTTTCTAAACTTTTAGATGATGATTCTATTTCCTCTGATTCAATCCCTACATTCTTGCCAGCTTTGATTGATGAAAATGAAGCTTTGATTGAGAATATATATAAGGATAATAATGTTATGCATCATTCAAATTCAATGGAGTATATGCCTTTAATACCTCATGATAATCAGGATGAAAAATTTGATTCTATTTTCCAAATAGGATTATTTAAATTCTCTTAAAGATTTGGCTGTCTAATAATTTGTGTCATGAAGAGGAAGGGATTGGTGTTCACACTTGCCTCTTAATAAATCTATTTCTGCTCCCTCTCTTGTTATTCCTGATGCTCATTTGGCTTTAATAAATTTTAATGTCGTGGAAGAAGGAGAACTCCTTTCTAATCAGGAGATTTCTCCTAAATCTAAGACTAATGTTGCTAAATCCTTCTCAGATGATGATTATATGGGAAAAGAAAATGGTTTCCAAACTTATCATGCTAAAAAGAGAAAAAATGTTAAAATTTCCCTCCCAAATTGCTAAGAAACACTAGATCAGCTACAGCCTCCCTCTCCTCTCTTAATTAACCTTTTCTTAACCCCTTTTTATTTCTTTATGTTTAATTTTATTGTTTGGAATGTAAGAGGGATTGGTACCCTCCCTATTTATAACTGAATTAAAAATCTTTATCGTATACATTATATTTCCTTACTTATTTTTCTAGAGCCACTTATTCATGCTAACAAAATTAACCATGTTGCTAGAATGATCGGTTTCAATAAATTTTTCTAATGTCATAAGAATTGGTGTTTTGGAATAACTTTGCGATGTTTCTATTCTTGATGATTTTCAATAAGTTGTCAATACTCAAATCTCTTATGGTGATTATTGTGTAGCTTAGGCTGGTAGAAATCTTCTTTGGGATAATTTGAGGAATTTTTCTACCTCTATCAATAAACCTTAATTTGTTGGTGTTGATTCCAACACTATTTTATTCACTTTTGAATGAAGTGGTGGTTTCACTCCTAATATTCATTCCATGGAAAAATTTTCTAATATGATCCTTTATTATAATTTATTGATATTGGTTTTAAAGGTTCTAATTATACTTGGTAAAACTCTAGACTTTGACAAAGGTTGGATCTGATTCTATTTAATACTCATTGGATTACTCAATGGCATATTACTTCTATCTATCATTTAACCAGAACCTTGTTTGATCATGATCCTATTTTGGTTTCTATTAAAGATAATTTTAATAGATTAAAAATTCTCTCTCCTTTTAGATTTCAGAACATGTGGATTCAACATATTGATTTTTTTAATGTTGTGGTTAACAGTTGGGAAGTTCTTTTACATCCTGATGGAAACTGGAGAAATTGAAGAATGATTGATCCAATATGCTGCTTATGGAATTGTGTCTTTATAGTAGAGACGATTCTAGTTTTGTAGGGGTTTTTATTTGCTCTATGGTGCTTATTTTTTATCTATGTCATCGCTTGTGTCTTAGAAAACTTGGTTTGTTACTTGGTTGATGAAATTAAAAAGAAGAAATGTTGAATATGAATTTGTTCTTTGTTAAAAAAGAAAAAATAAAAACCCTAAACCCTAAACTAAAATCTGAACGCTAAACCTAAAACCTAAACCCTAAACCCTAAACCATAAAATCCTTAAACCCTAAACCCTAAACCTTAAACCCTAAACCCAAATCCTAAAACCTAAATCCTAAACCCTAAACCCTAAAAAGCTAAAAACCTAAACCTAAACTAAACAAAACCTAAAAAAAACCTAAAATAAAATAAAATAAAAACCTAAACTAAAACCTAAACCTAAACTTAAAAAGAAAATAAAAAATGAAATAAAAACTAAAGTAAATTAAAATAAATAAAAACCTAAATTAAACTAAAATATAAAAAACATAAATAAAATAAAAACTAAACCTAAAATAAAGTTAAATAAAATAAAAACTAAATAAAAACCTAAACCTAAAAAATAAAACCTAAACACTAAACTAAAAAAAACCAAAACCTAAACTAAAATAAACTAAACTAAAATAAATAAAACCTAAAACTAAAATAAACTAAACTTAATCCTAAGCATAAACCCTAAATAAAATAAAATAAACTAACAATATATCTAAACGTAAACAAAAAAATAAAACCTTAAAATAAACTTAAAATAAAAACCCAAAACCTAAACTTAAAAAAATAAAATAAAAACCTAAATCTAAACCTAAAAGTAAAAATAAAACTTAAATATAAAAAAATAAAAATAATACTAAACTAAAAACTAAACCTAAACTTGAACCTAAAAAATAAATTAAAATAAAAAACCTAAACTAACATAAATAAACCTGAAATAAATAAACTAAACTATATAAAATTAAAAATAAATCTGAATAAAAAATAAAAAAATTAAATAAGCTAAAATAAATAAAAAATAAACAAAATAAACTTAAACTTAAAAGTTTACTTAATTTTAAAAAATAAAAATAATCAATAAAAATTAAAATAAAAATCCTAACTCTAAACCCTAAACCCAAACCCTAAACCCTAATCCCTATATAAACCTAAACCTAAACCCTAAACCCTAAACCCTAAACCTAAATGCTAAACCTTAAATCCTAAAAACACTAAAACCTACAACCCAAAACCCTAAACCCTAAAAACCTAACAACTTAAACCTAAACTAAATTAAACCTAAAATTAAAATAAATAAATAAACCTAAACCTAAATAAAATAAAAACATAAGATAAAATAAAAACCTAAACTAAAACCTAAACCTAAACCTAAACCTAAATTTAAACCTAAACATAAAAATATAATAAAATAAAAAAATAAAAACCTAAACTAAATAAAATAATTAAAATAAACTTAAAATAAAAAAACTAATTAAAATAAAAGTAAAATAAACTTAAAATAAAATAAAATAAAATAAAAACTAAATAAAAACCTAAACCTAAAAATAAAACCTAAAATTAATTTTAAAAAATATATAAACCCTAAACTAAAAAAAACCTAAACCCAAAATAAATTAAATAAAATAAACCTAAACCTAAACTATAATAAATAAATCCTAAACCTAAACCTAAACCTAAACCCTAAACAAAATAAAATAAATTAAAAGTAAACCTAAACCTAAATTAAAAAATAAAACCTAAAACATAAACCTAAAAAAATAAAATAAAAACCTAAACCTGAACCTAAAAAGAAAAAATATAACCTAAACTTAAAAGATTAAATAAAAATAAAACTAAACTAAAAAATAAGAATAAACCTAAACCTAAACCTAAAAAATAAACTAAAATAAAAAACCTAAACTAAAATAAATAAACCTAAAATTAATAAACTAAACTAAAGAAAATAAATAAATAAACCTAAATAAAAATGAAAAATAAAATAAAATAAATAAACTAAAACCTGTTGATTTACTTAATTTGAAAAAAATTGTAAACCCTAATCCCTAAATCATATACCCTAACTCCTAAACCCTAAACCCTAAACCCTAAATCCTAAACCCTAAAAAGCCCTAAACCCTAAACCATAAACCCTAAACCCTAAACCATAAACTCTCAAAACCCTAAATCCTAAAGCCTAAACTCTAAACCCTAAACCATAAACCCTAATCCCTAACCTCCAAACCCTAAAACTAAATTAAAAACCCTCCTAATCCTAAAATAAACTAAATCCTAAATCTAACCTAAACCTAAAATCATAAACCTAAAACCCTAAACCCTAAACCCAAACCCTAAACCCTAAACCCTAAACCCTAAACCCCAAACCATAAACCTAAACCAAAAGTAACTAAAAGAATTAAAAAAATACCTAAATGCTAAAACCTAATAAACTGAAACCCTAAGAATGGGTAGAACCTTGACGGTAAGAACATCACCATTAACTAAGCTCAGTCAAGATCTAAAGGTGGAGACAAAGGCGAAGGCGGTGGTTATCGCAATGGTGGTGGGGGATCTGGAGGTGTTGGTGGATATGAAGGTGGTGGTCGGAGTAGTGTTGGTTATGGAGGCAGGATAAGCGATGGAGGTTACAGCCGTGGTGGTGGCAGAGGGAGAGATTGGGGATATAATGGCAAATCCCTCTACTCGATAGATGGAGGTCGTTCTATTGTGAACTCAAGAAATTGAAGAACATCGATCCGATCTATTGCTTATGGAAGGATGACTTTACAATAGAGAAGGTTCAACTTATCTGGGGATTTTGATTTGCTCATCATTTTTTTTATCTATGTTTGTGTCTTAGAAAACTTGGGCTGCTACTTGTTTGATGAAATCAAAAAGAAGAAATGTTGAACCTAAATTTATTCTCTATTAAAAAAACTTAAACCCTAAACTAAAACTTCAACCATAACCCAAAACCCTAAACCCTAAACTAACCCTAAACCCTAAATCCAAAATTAACCCTAAACCCTAAACCCTAAAAAGCTAAAAACCTAATCCTAAACTAAGTAAAATGTAAAAATAAAAAAATAAAAAAACCTAAACAAACATAAAATAAAATAATAATAAAAACATAAATTAAAACCTAAACTAAAGCTAAACCTAAAAAAAATAAAATAAAAAAGAAAAACTAAACTAAAATAAAATAAATAAAACCTAAATTAAATAAAAAAAATAAAAACCTAAAATAAAATAAAGACTAAACCAAAAAATAAAAAAAATAAATTAAAAACTAAATAAAAACATAAACCTAAAAGATATACCTAAAAATAAAACCTAAAAATAAATAAAAAATAAAACTTAAGCCGTAAATAATAAATAAATTAAACTTAAAATAAAAATAAAATAAACCTAAACCTAAACTAAAATAAACTAAACTAAAATAAATAAAACCTATACCTAAACCTAAAATAAATTAAACCTAAACCTAAACCTAAATGAAATAAAATAAAATAAACTAAAAATAAATCTAAACCTAAACTAAAAAATAAAACCTAAAAATATTCCTAAAATTGAAACCTAAAACCTAAACCTAGAAAAATAAAATAGAACCTAAACTAAAACCTAGAAATAAAAAATAAAACCTAAACCTAAAAATAAAATAAAAATAAAACTCAACTAAAAAATAAACCTAAACCTAAAAAATAAACTAAAATAAAAAACCTTAGCTAAAATAAATAAACCTAAAACAAATAAACAAAACTAAACAAAAATAAAAAAATAAACTTAAATAATAATAAAAAATAAAATAAACTCAAATAAAAAACTAAACTTAATAAACTAAATAAACCTAAACCTACTAGTTTGCTTAAATTTTTTAAAAAAAACCCTAAATCCTAAATCTTTAAACTAAACACCAAACCCTAAACGTAGAACCATAAATCTACATCCCTAAACCCTAAACCCCAAACCCAAAAACCTTAAACCCTAAACCTAAACCCTAAACCTTAAACCCTAAACCTAAACCTAACTCTAAACCCTAAACCTAAACCCTAAACCCTAAACCCTAAAACCCTAAACCTTAAACCCCAAATCCTAAACTCTAAACCCCAAACTAACCAAAAACCTTAAACTAACCATAAGCCTTAAGAATAAGCTGAAACTTTATGGCAGGAACATCTCCGTAACTAGGCTTAGTCTAGATCTAGAAGTGGAGGAGAAGGCAGAGGTGTCGTTTATCTTAGTGGTGGTGGGGGATCTAGAGGTGGTGGTGGATATGGAGGTGGTGTTCAGAGTAGTGGTGGTTATGAAGGCAGGAGGAGTGACATAGGTTACAGCCTTGGTGGTGGCGGAGGGAGAGATCGGGGATATAATGGTGGATCCTGCTACTCAACAGGCGGTGTTCTGATGGAAACTAAAAATTGAAGAATGACTAATCCGATCTACTACTTATGGAACTGTGTATTTACAGGAGAAATGGTCCTACTTATCTAGGGTTTGTGATTTGTTCCATGGGTGCTTATTTGTTATTTATGTCATCACTTGTGCCTTAAAAATTTGGGGTACTACTTGGTTGTTGAAATCAAAAAGAAGAAATGTTGAATCTAAATTTTTTCTTTGTTAAAAGAAATTTCTTAAACTCTATATCCTAAATCCTAAACCCTAAACCGTAAACTAAAATATAAATCCTAAATCAAAACCTAGACCCTAAACCCTAACCCCCAAACCCCAAATCATAAAAATCATAAACCCTAATCCCTAAACTTTAAGTTCTAAAACCCTAAACCTTAAAACCATAAACCATAAACCCTAAACCCTAAACCCTAAACCTTAAACTAACCCTGAACCCAAAACCCTAAACTAACCTTAAATCTTAAACCTTAAAAAAACCTTAAACCCTAACCCTAAACCCTAAACCTTAAACCTTGAATAAAGATGTCATTAGGAGTAGATCTTAAGAATGACCTACCAACATATAGTTATGGTAGCTAAAGAAAATGTCTCAAGAGACTTTCCCTGATAATTAAAGATTTTAATATCTTAAACCCTAACCCTAAATCATATTATAATACAATATATTATAGTGTAATGTAGCATCATATATTTGAGCATGTAGTGATGTGTTTTTGAATGTTATAAGATGTTTTGAATTATTTTAGTATATTATGGTATTGCGCCCTATAGTTTATATTATTATAAATAATAAAAATATTGATTTAATAAATTAGATGATGAAATTTGTTAAATTTGAAGTGGGAATTAGGTTCTAGTACCAAAGGTGTGCTACGCCACTTTTAGTCTAAAAAGTAAGATTTTATGTTCAAAATAAATATTATATGTGGTAGCATAGTATAACATCATATATCATAATATACTATTCTACGCAGTTTAAATTCTTTTAGTATTTTACAATCATGCAGTTAAGCCTACACTAGCATTATTTATAAAAATGTTGATTTAGACTTTAAAATGGTGGAATTTGGACAAATTCATAATAGGTAGAGCATGACATCATAATATATTGTTTCAACTTAAAATATGTAAATGATACTACAAAAATGTATAGTTTTTTATTGTTTAGACAAATTTTATGATTTTTTTATCTTAAGAAATCCCTTGTGATGTGATATGAAATATAATATAATATAATATAATATGTTATAGTGTATTATAATATAGGATGCCATAACATAGTGTAGCATCATGCATTATAACATACTATTGTGTATTACTACTTGTTTTAGCATAATTTAGTTTGTATAATGTAGAAGAGTTAGTATAATTTATAAAAATACCGAGATGATGGGATTTGGCCAAAATTAAGGTAAGCTTTAGGGAACATCATTAGGGGTGTGCTATGGTGTGTCATTTAATCAAAATAATAGAATTTTGCATCCAAAATAAATGTTCTTTTACCAACCAAAATTTAGAAATTTTCTTCTTAAAGTGATTCATTTTAAGGTGTAATGAAAGATAATATAATATATGAAAATACATTAAAATGTATTGTACAAAACAATATAACTTCACATATATATGAATGTGGTGGTGTCTTACTAAATGTTATTTTACATTTTACTATGTTATAATTTTGTTATAATGCATTGGATCAAAACTCACAAAAATGTTAATTCGAAGGTTGAGATGGAAGAATTTGGCCAAATTCACGGCACACACCAAGAAGCAACACCAAAATTATGCTATTTTGTACAATTTTTAATAGAAAAATAACAATTTTACATCCAAAATGAACATTATTCATATTTTGAGAAAATTTTGTTATTTTCTCCTTTTAAGTGATTCTAATGAGGTGTAATGTTGACATATGGTGCAAATGTTGGCCAATAAAAGAGAAGCATAAGACTAAGTTAAGTGTTACAGAGATGAGGATGCTTAGGTGGATGAGTGGCTTTACTCTCAGAGATAGAATGCAAAATGAGTATATTCGGGAAAAGTTGGGTAGCTCCAATGGTAGATAAGATTAGGGAGAGTCGCCTTAGATGGTTTGGCCACATAAAGCGTCGACCGTCGATTAGAGTAGATGCATTAGATTTGCCTTATGTTAAGAAAGGTAGAGGTAGACCTAAAAAGACTTGGTTAAGATGTATAAAAAATGATCTTAGTATACTTGATTTAAATGAGAATTTGACACATAATAGGACACAATGGAGATGAAGGATTCATGTAGCCGACCCCACCTAGTGGGATTAAGGCTTGTTGTTATTGTTGTTATAATGAGGTGTAATGTTAGACAATATATTATATTATAGTAAATTATAATATAACACAATATTTTATAATATAATATTGTGTGTTAATTGACATTATAATATGTTTAGCTTGATATTGTATAGTTAGTTTGAAGACTACTTAGTGAATGAAGCTGGGGACATATATCAACTCAAGAGTAGTCAAGTAATTCCAATATGGAGTTTTGCTGACACTGCCTTAGAGATAAGATGTTTTCTTGGGAGAAGGTACCACTAGGGGTGTCCTCCCAATCCATAAGTGAATATATATATATATATATATATATATATATATATATATATATATATATATATATATATATATATATATATATATATATATATTTTTATATATATTTGCATGGACCTGTTGGTGCAAGGGACCACACCAGAGAAAATGTCAGCTATCTCAAATTCTTGGACCAAGGGAGAATCTACACATCTATAGGATGGATTCTCCAACCACGAGTGGTTACAGGAAAGGGGCTCCTAATAGTAACCCACGTAGTGTCTAAATGGGGTCACAAAGGATGTGATCCAAATACACTGCCCACAGGGGAGGTGCTACTAAGGGCGTTATATTAAGCCCTAGAAAAAAAGCTTATAAGTGTACGGTGGCAAACTTGAGGAGAAAGCATAGCAAACTTACATTTTTCATGAGTGGTGTATCCAAAGGTGTGAGAATCAACCAACCTAAGGTGTACCCATTAGCATGAGTGGTGTATCCGTCAGTACAGTTAGAACCAAACAACCTAGGGTGCGTCAATGTGAAATAATTAATCTGGAAAGAAAATGTGTAGGCTATCAAATTTTTGAGCAAAATTGATCATTAGGATAGTATGTCATTGGTGGGATAGATGCTATCTGACCTAAAGTGACTACTAAGCGGGAAACCCCGAGGAAGGACTTAACCCATATATGAAGCACTAAGGAGGGAAGGACCTGCTAGGGGACTTATCCTAAACCTCAAATATACTCAACCTAGTCGGTGCATGAAATAATAAGGAGAAAGCGTGTACATCCACAAATAAAACAACATGAGGTAGATTACCAGCCATGTAGTAAAGCCTACCAAACTAACAAAGTGCTCATCATTGTGTAATGGCATAGTAAGGAAGGAAAGCATAGTAGACTTACATCATCCAAAGCAAGAAGACCACTGGGTTGACACACTAGCAGGGTAGCATGTCAGCTCATCCTAGAGTAGCCATTGAGTGAGTGTCATTGGGAGTGTTATCTCAACTCAGAGTAGCCTGAGATAAAATATATGTGTTTGTTTTATATGTTTATGTGTAGTTTATATTTGTGTTGTATCGATGAAGGATAGGATGTCGCTCGAGTTCCTTACACCTACCCTAAAGACATCATGGCAGATTCACAAACAAGAATACTTTCAATAATGAAGAGATTGAATTTGAAATGAAATTTTCATTGATGATAATTACTTTTAAACATAATTTTAGGTAGAGCTCATTGATTGGAAGCAGTGGGATCTCTCCCTTATGATTAATAAGCTGATTAGATCCTCCTTGGTAGGCCTTCTCTATGGATAAAGGGCCTCCCAAGTGGGTTCAAACTTGCCTCCCATCATATGATGGGCAACAATCAGTCTCTTTAGAATAAAAATAAGCTCTCCTACTTGAAAAGATCTAGAATAACTTGTTGTGAGCTTGAATCATTTTATCTTTGTACAACTCAAGGATTTGGCATGCCTGCAGACGTCTCTCCTCCAAACCTTTGAGCTCTTCTAATCGTAACTTGGCATTCTACTTTTTTGTGATCTTGCTACCCACAACTATCCTTAGTGATGGGAGTTGGACTTCTAATGGTAGAATAACTTCAGACCCATATACTAAGGAGAAAATAGTAATCTGAGTCTGAGTTCTATATGTAGTGCGGTAGGCCCACAAGGCCTCAACTAACTGCTCATGCCACTATTGCTTATTATTGTTAAGTGTATTCTTCAGTATTTGAATGAGAGTTTTATTGAAGGCTTCTACTTTGTCATTTTACCTTGGGTCATTGATGGTAGAATATCTCCATTCTATGATGTGTCTCTAAAAAAAGTTATTGATCTAAGTGTTCTTGAATGTAATACCATTATCATATATAATTTATTGAGGCACTCCGAACCTATATATGATACAATCCCAAAAAACTAGAGCACATGCTGAGTTGTGACCTCTCTAAGTGGAATCACATTCTCCCATTTAGAAAAGTAGTTAGCAGCAGCTAAGATGAACTGATGACCCTTGGAAGAAGGAGGATCAATTAGACCCACTATGTCGGTACCCCAACACTCGAATGGCCATGAGGCCAATGTATGATGTAGAATGTTGGGTGGTTAGTGTAGGACCACACTGTGTATTTGATATTGGTGGCAACGTCTAGCCGTATCCATGCAATCTTTGATCATCAATGGCTAGTAGTATCCTATTCTCCTGATCTTGGCTTTCATCTTCAGATCAGATTGGTTGGCTCCACATAATCCTGAGTGTACCTCGGTCACGATCTTATGTGCTTCATGCTTGTCTAAACAACATAACCATATTATGAAAAGTCCATGGGCACAAGACACCATCCACAAGAGCATAGAAAAGTGTTCTTTGCTTCAACTGATGGGCTTGGGACTTCTCTTGAGGTAGTTTTCCTTTATTTGAGTAATCAATGAATTATTTCCTCTAATCTAACTCCTCATCTTTCTTGGCAATGGAAACCTCCACTTCAAGAGAGTATTTTTTTATATGAGTTCAATATCAATAAGGATAAGACTTGTCTATTTTGGACCTTTATTGATATGGACTCATCCTGACAACTCCTTGGCAAGCTGCATAGCATCGCTATGGCATTCTCTATAAATGATAACCTCTATGATTGGGGAGTTGTAATGTACTTGTGTTGGAGCATGGGTTTTATATAACCGGATGATTTGGTTGATAACAAGATGAATCCACGAAGATGTTGAATGTTGCTTAGAGTAATTAACTCACTAATCGAGAGACTCATATTTGGCTTCATTGTTGGTGAAAGGATTGGACAAATGATATGAGAATCTCATCACGTCACAGTCCGGAGTTAAGAGAATTATTCCTACCCATACCTTTCATGAAATAGTAGATTGTGGTTCTTCTCCTCTTTGATAGGAAGCTGCACCATCAAATTACATCTCCTAATAGTGAATTTAAGTATCCCTTAAGTTCATGATTTGTTCATCAGGGTGATCATCACTAAGCAAAGTCGGGAAGTGGGTGTCTTCTATCCTTGTCACCACACAGAGGAAATGTCAAACTACGAGAGGATCATGGACCATTGTGCCATCGGCGTCGGTCGTCATGAGATATTGTAGTGGATTTATCCTAGAGATCAAGTTCTCCTTATAAGAAATCATGTGGTGTTATAGCTTTTGGGATGTAAAGATTAAAGCTAGGAAATGCTTCTTAGTGGGTGGATAATTAGCCTCAGTAGAGATTAGATGAAGGAAGAAGTAGTAGAGTGCCTCTTCCTTCCCTTTGTCATTGACTTTGGCTACCAAAGCACCAAGGGAGTCATCTAATGCAGTAGTGTAAAGTATGAGTGGCTTGCTCGAGATAAGGGCTGCTAAAATCATCAATGTCATCAAGTAATGCTTGATTTCTGCAAAGGAATGCTCACACTTGTCATCCCACTTGAACTTGGTGTCCTTTTTGACAAGTACTGAGAATGGGTGACTTCTTCTCGATAGATTGCATATAAAGCATCTTAGATATACCAAAATGATCCGAATGATCGAGTTAGTTAAACTTTTAGGGGTGGCATTCCTAATATTGCATTGATCTTCTTCTTGGATAACAAACCCAAGAAATTTCTCTCGAACCTACTGCACACAGGTGTTCATTTTATTTTGAAAATATTATAACTATTCAAAACTACTCCAAATCAAAGAGATGGTCTTTCTTTTCTCTACTTTTAGATCATGACATAGCACTTGACTTGATGATGATGAGATGAAGATTTGATTCGCCTGGTATATGTAGCACATTTTTAAGGTTAAAAGGCATGACCTTATAATAATTCGGAGTTCTAAAAGCGTGTTTCTTTCATCTTCATCTTTATTTGGTTATATCCATGAATCATCCATGAAAGAGATGAGGATGAATGTACACCATCAACTCTAGATTGGTAGTAAAATTCATCTTTTGTACATGCCTTATTTAAATCCCTAATATTGATGCATATGTTAATTTGACCAATCTTTTCTTCTGGGATGATGCTAGCTAACCGGTAGGTATTTTTCTTCTTTGAAGCGCATCGATCAATTTCTTGACTTTAGAAAAGACCCCACGCATCAGCATTTTGCTTGATAGGGTTAGGCATTATTACTAATTTATGGACCTGAGCCAATAGGCATCTCTTCATAACTCCATGTAGCGGTCCTTAAACTTAGTCCATAGCCTAACTAAGTCATTGGTTTCAATTTCATTCAATAAAGAACTAATGTATGTCGGGCGTGGATCTTCTTCAGTTCCTAAGTTAATTTCCTTGAGCTCATCGATGGTTGACTTGATCTTTCCTTCAAACTCTACCGGTGCATCTTTGACTTCAAAATCTTTTGGATCATCTGATGATTTTAAGCATAACTCCTCATATGAGTTAATATGATTTGAAAATAACCCATAAGATTTTAAATGATTGGTGATGACTATGCAATAATTGTCATCATTGACTGGACCCACTGTATCGAATCCTAGTCCTAATCTTCATGAAGATCTTTTGCATTTTTTCTTTCATATTCTTTCAGAGTAGTTTGACCTGTGCTTTGACCAAGTATGTGGGATTAACCATTTCTTGCTAAATTATGAACACAAGGCAAGTAATTCAAAATGTAATTCTATTAAATCTTTATATGAATAATTCTCAAGTTCTACATCAACTTCTTGACTTGAGGATGAAGCTCCTAGAAAGAACCTCTAAGTCTTCACACTAATGGATGACTTAGGGGCTTCCTTAACTACCAAACCCTCAGTTTTTTGATAGAAAAGTGAAGTTAGGGCTAAGGTTTCAGACTGATTCCTAACTATTTCACATATAGACTTGGATACACTTATGCTTTTCTTTGGAGCCCGGTCTTCATCGCTATCTGGCACAAGTGTCAATTCCAAGGGAATCTACTAAGAAAGGAGGCGTGCTAACCATATATGAATGAGATTCTAAGTATATATGGATAGTAGGTGTACTCCTAGTAGCTGGGACATATCTTTTATTGGGTGGCCAATAAGGAGGTTTTCCACCCCTAAGAATGCCTCTAAACTGGCCTCTTCCTTTGTCTTATGGAGGTTTGGTAGTCCTACCCATATGTTCGAATGGTGTAATGTACTATGGGTGGAATCAAGTGTCAGGCTCCACTTCCTCCTCCAAGTCTATTTTTGCTCTCTTTTTTATTTTCACTTTTCTTTTCATTTTCTTGTTTTCTTTCTTTTTCTTTCTTTTTATATTTCTTTTTTTAAAACTTTTGAATAGACTTTTGATTGTTTTTTGAGGGAGGTAGTAAGCCACATCCTCATATATGGCTACATGTGAACTATAAATGGCTTGAGATCTCCTTTGACACAATAGACGATCCAACCTCTCACAAACTTCATACATTGATGTAGAGAGTATGGAACTATGTTATTCTCATGTATCCATGGTGTGCAAAGCATATCCCCAACCTATAACCTAAACCTAAAGTAATTAAATAAATTAAAAAAAAACCTAAACCCTAAAACCTAATAAACCTAAACAATAAGAATGGGAAAAACCTTAACGGCAGGAACATCACTATCAACTAGGCTCAGTCAAGGGTGGTGGTTATCTTGGTGGGGATCTGGAGGTGATGGATGGTGGTGGTCTGTGGTGGTGGTTATGGAGGTGGGAGGAGGGCGGAGGTTACAACCATGGTGGTGGTGAGGGAGAGATCAGGATATGATGGTGGATCTTCAAGCTAATTAGGGGAGAGAAATTGAAGAATGGTCGATCTACTTATGGAATGTCTTTAGTAGAGATGGTTTTAGTTATCTAGGGTTTTGATTTGCTCTATGCGTTCATTTTTTTATCTTTGTTGCGCCTTGTGTTAGAAAACATGGTATGTTACTTGGTTGATGAAATCAAAAGAAGAAATTTTGAATATGAATTTATTCTCTAAAAAAATTTCAAAATCACTAAAACCCTAAACTCCTAAACCTAAACCAAAACCTAAACCCTAAACCCAAAATAAACTCACAAACCTAAAAAAACCCCCAAAACCCCAAAACCCAAAACCTAAACCTAAAACCAAAACCCAAACTAAACTAAATAAAACCTATAAATAAAATAAATAAAAAACCTAAACCTAAATAAAAAAAATAAAATAAAATAAAACCTAAACTAAAACCTAAACCTAAAATAAAATAAAAATAAACTAAAATAAACTTAATAAAACTAAACTTAAACTAAAAAATAAAATAAACATATAAAATAAAATAAAACTAAATAAAATAAAAAAACTAAAATAAAATAAAATTAAAATAAATAAAATAAAAAATCTAAATTAAACTATAAACCTAAAACCTGATATAAATAAAATCTAAGCTAAAATAAACTAAACAAAAATAAATAAAACTAAACCTAAACCTAAACCAAACTAAATACTAAAATAAACTAAAATAAACCTAAACCCCAAATAAAGCTAAAAATAAACCTAAAACCTAAACCTAAACCTAAACCTAAAATAAAAATAAAATCTTAACTAAAATAAAAAAATAAAACCTAAACCTAAAAAAATAAAATAATACTAAACTAAAAATAAACTCTAAACCTAAAAATAAATAAACTAAACTAAAATAAACTTAAAATAAATAAATATAAACTAAACTAAAAAACCTAAATAAATAAAAATAAACTAAAATAAATAAATAAATGAAAAATAAACTTTGTTTTAAATTTAAACCTGTAAACCTAAATAAATCCTCACCCTATAAACCCTACACCCTAAACACCTAAACCCTAAACCTAAACCCTAAACCCTGACCCTAAACCCACTTACCTAAACTCTAAACTACCTCTAAAACCCCTAAACCCTACCTCTACACTCCTTAAACCTACCATCCCATAAACCTCCCTTCCCTAAACCCTCCTAAACCCTAAACCTCAATCACTAAATCCCACCTAACAAACCTAAACCCTACTTAAATTTTCACTTTTTTCAAGCTGGGTTATGTTTTAACCTTTTCTTTTGGGTTGGCTGGTGGTTGCTACAGTGGATATATCTTTCCCTGGCGGCTTGGTTTTTATGGCATGGTGGTTGTTTCTTCTCTATTGTTACTGGATGAGATGGTTTTCACTCTTTATTCTATTTTCATTGGTTGGTTTGTTAGCTCTCCTCTTGAACACAAATTACTTTTGTTGGTTTTCATGGTTGAATGGGTGGCCTTTCTAGTGGGAACTATTGGTTATTGCCATTCTTGGCCTTCTTTTGGAGAATTTCTACTTTTGGGGCTTGCCCTAGTTCCTTATTATTTTTGGATCCTTCTTTTGCCTTTGTTTGGTTATTCTCCATTGGCCTCTCGATTGCATTTTTGTAACACATTTTATGTTATTATTATGTCTTATTCTTTGAAGTTTGGTTTTGGCTGATAGCCCTATTTTCCTTACTTATTATTGTTGTGCTTCTTTTGGACCTCTATTGTGTGGTGCTTTGCTAGTTTTCTACTTTTCCTTAACTATTGGGAATGCCTCCTTTGTTGGTTACTTATGATGGGATATTCTCTGGTGGTTGTATTATGGTTGTTTTACTTAACTAGTTTGGTTAGAGGACTATTAGTTGTCCTTGGAATCTTGGTTGGTTGATTTTCTCCTTGTTGGTCTTTTCTTCTTCTTGGATAATTTAACCTTTGTTGTTTTGCCAAAGTGGTGCGTGGCCTTTATTGTTGTGGTTATTTTATCTTATTGGTGATTTGCACTTGGTGCAACTTATGTTTCCGGTTGATGGTTTTATTTCTTTGTCACTTATGGTTTACTCACCTAGTTTATCTTGGTTGGTGCTACTTGTTGGGACTTTGGCTTTAGGGCTCCTATCTTGGTTTTGTTGTTGTTTCTCTATTAATTGTCATGGGTTTGGTGCTTACTGATGGCTAGTTCTAATTTTCTTAGGTTTAGAGCTTGGATGGGTATTTGGATAATGGCTGTTGTTGGTGTTCTAACTTTATTCTAGCCTCTCTCTAGGTTATTGTGATTAGTCTATTATTGTTTTTTTTTTGTGGTTTTGCTACTAGCTAGTTGTTGGCATGTTTCTCTTTGTTTAATGGTGCAAGATCTAGAACTCTATTGACTGCTGGCCTTGGATGTTTGCTTGTATCAAGTATGCTGGCTATGGTGGCTTTGATGTTACTCAGCTCTTCTCTCTGGTTGGAAGCATTACATATGATTATAACCCTTCTTTATGACATTTGGATGCTCAAATGGGTCGTTGCCCTTGGGGATGATCCTAATTGAGCCTAAGCCTTCTCATTATCAGCTCTCTCCTTTTTTTCTCATTGCTTTTATTCTTTTTAGCTATTACTTTTTCCTTTGTAGTGTTTTGTAGACTTCTTTTATAAGTTGGAACTTTATAGAGGGAATGGCCTTTACTCAGTCAACCTAAGTGATATTGTTGTGGATCTTGCTTATCTTACTTTCTCAAAGGAATCATGAACTACTATTGACTCATCCTTTTACTATTTTCAAGATTTGTTTTAGTCTTACTCTGTGTCTTTTTCGCTTTAGATTTTTAGCTGTTGTATTTGGTCTTTTGTTTTCTTTTCTTTTTCTAATGTACTTAGATGGGGATTTAGCTCTTTAGGTTTCTTGTATCTCTGAGAGCAGTAGAATTTTAGAGCTTTACCCTTTTTAAGGGAATTGTATCTTTCCCATTAATGGTAATAAAATGCTTCCCCCTCAAAACCATAAACCCTAAACCCTTAAAACCATAAATAACCTTAAATCAAACCCACAAACCCTAAACTAAACCTAAATAATAAAAAAACCTTAAACCTTAAACCCTAAACTAATCCTAAACTAAACCTAAACACCTAATCCTTAACCTTAAAACCTGCCTTAAACCAAAGCATAAAACCTAAACCACCCCTAAACCCTCCCTAAACCCCAAACCTAAACCCAAACAAACCTAAACTTATAATATAAAAAAATAAAACCTAAACTAAACTAAAACCTAAATACTTAGAAAACCTAAGAATGGGTGAACCTTGATGAGGAGCATCACTATCAAGCAGGCCTGATCTAGATCTAGTGGAGGCAAAGAGGGCGGTGGTTATTACAGTGGTGGTGGGAGGTGATGGTTATGGAGTGGTGGAGGGCGGCGGATTCTGTCATGGTAATGGAGGGAGATCAGGATATAATAGTGGATCTACTCGAGAGGCCGGGTGGTTATGGGAACTATAGAAGAATAGCAATCCAATCGATGCTTATGGAACGTGTCTTTTACAATAGAGATAGTTCTAGTTATCTAGGATTTTTTATTTGCTCTATGTGTGCTCATTTTTTATCTATGTCATTGCTTGTGTCTTAGAAAACTTGGTGTGTGTGGTGTTTATTTTTGAGATGTGGGACACCACATTGATCTTAGGGGGTACTTATTGAAATGATTGGGTATGACATTAAGGAAAGATGCACTATCTTGAAAGATATAAATTATCACTCTATAATGGACCTAATCACCTAATAAGGACTCTAAGGCATGATGGGTCTTTGAATGTACTAGAAATCTTTCCCCTACTTTAGATGAAAAAGTAAAGGAACATTTATATTAAGCCGAGTTCATTAAGTTCCTATGGAGGAAATCCTCTATAGTTAATTACATCCTAAGGGATTTGAATCCATTAAGAATATTAGAGGATTAGTAGTATTGGAAAATCAAGTGGGAAAAATTAAGGAGAAGACTTATTATCAATGCCAAAGGAAACAAGTAGGGAATGCTCTTGATACTAGGAAACCTAGAGAGAATTTCAACCTATCCTATAATTGTGCTTTATAATTTTGAAATTGTAAAGAAGATCAATTTTGTTTAAGTTGGCATTTCATTAGAAAGCTAGGACTTGTAATCCAATAATACAAGATTGTGGAGATGCCTAAGATGTGAGGATTTGTGCTATTTGCCCAAAAGAAACAACCACCTTGGATCCTAAATTTAGGGAGCTTTAGCATAAACCAAAGTGCAACCTAAATCTAAGCAAAAATGGGCATATGGTTTAACTCCATAAGAGAGGATAAACTGCCTGACTGCTTGACTTATGACCATCTAGAGTGGGAGCTAGCTAAAACCTCCTACACTTTAAATCCATGAAGTCTGATCATATGATTTGCAAGATTAGTTAGGTTGTTGTTCAATTAAAAAGAAACTAAAGTCCTTAAGCCCACTCCTTAAGAGACTAGAGCATGAGTGGTATGAGCATATGACTTAGTCTAGTGCAAAATCTTTACAAATTTTATTTATTTTGACACTTCATTTTGACAAAGGCTTTGGGTTTTTGATGCCTACATGCATGATGAAATAAGTTGTTGTCTAAATCAAGAAAGGGGTGTTTTCCAACACAAAGGATTCCCTCACAGTCAAGCATTCTCCTATCGTGCAAGGATGGAAATCTATTTTCAAGAGAAATAAAATGATGTGTGCATGTTGTTGGACATTTGGGGGTTGCTAAATCTTTTAATTATCTTGATTTATGTCCTAGGCTTTATGTAAGGTTATGAATTGTTTAAAACTTTTATTATGAGTTATAGTTGGGTAGAAAGGCTAATTTTTTTCTAAGAGCATAATAACATTCAAGGCCACACATTGAAACATCAAACATATAAAGAAACTAAGAAAAGTATGCCATATTAATTGCGTACTTTAAACATAACATCAAATAATTTTATTGGTAATGCAAAAGAATAACAGGCCAGTGCGATTGGGTGTCGCCGTACAACCTGAAAAGAAAAATGGGAAGCTAAGCTCTACCCTTATACAATCGGTACATAAAAGAATAATTTTCAATTTACAAATGATAAATGCTATGGGGGATCTTCAAGTGTTCATCTCTTCATGTTTCTTCCTCCTTCTTTGGTTTGCTTCAAAGGCATCACATCCATATCATCCATGCTAATCCTAATTTCTAATGCAAAATTACATTAAAAATAAGAAAAGTTAATTTAACTATACCTGCAAGACAAGTGTTAGCTAAACACACATACAACCCAAGAAGTTTTATTTATAATTGGACTCAACACCCTACACATGGGTAACCAAGCCCATCTGTCCTAACTTGGATTATGCTTAGGGGCGTAAGCAAGCTGCAAAGAGAGCATTTATATTTATTTTTAAGAGGCTCCTTAAATATAATCCCTTAAATAAAATATTATTAGGCTAATACAACTTACCATCCAATCTATGAAACATACAGTCTAACATCTAGTCTAAAATAATACATCATAAAATAAAACATACATCATACCATGCATAGTCCTAACAAAAGGATAGAAATGGTGACTTAATCTAATATGTGTGTATTAAGGCTTGTGTGGTATGTCCTAACTAGGCTTTAGAGTTAAGATTTTCTAAGTGTAGAAAGATTCAACTTAAAGGGTGATTTCACTTCAAGTGCTTTAATTAATTTGGATGTTTTAATTTGTGTTTTCTTTTATTTCATATGACCTACACTAAGAAACTAAGTGTTGAAAAGAGATGAAAAGATGTTGGCCTTTTCATCCCTACCTTAAAACCACATTCTAAAGCATGTTAATTTGATTTAGTTATATTTAATGAATGGCTTATTACACCTTTTAGAATTATCCTAAGTTTAGGATCTTTTTAAATAATTTTATTTAGTGTGAAATGCTTCTTAAGATTAATATAATTGAAATACTATCACATGACACATGCTAAATCATTTCTTTCAATCACATGTAGCATGCATATGATTAGGTCTTAAGTTTACCTACACATACAACATCTTTTAGCACACTTGAATGATGGATGTGAGTATGCACATTTGAAGATTTATATTTCCCATATGATTGAATTATTTTATCATATTAATTTAAGGCTCTATCTAAATTCTTATGCAAAAATACATAGGGATGAAATTAAATAGGTACGTGTCATTGTTAACCAAGGAAGTGAGGTAATCAAATGACCTCCTTGGGTCTAGCTAAAGCCTCATATTCCTGGATGTCTCCTATATACCATTACATTCAAACCATATGTAAATTTACATGCATGAACATAAGAAAGAAAGCTCCAAATCAGATGATCAATTAATTCAATTCTTGAACAATTGCAAATGCATGTATTTTTTATAAAAAGGAAGGATTACCATTCTTTAATTAAATACACACAAGTATGTATAAAGACATAAGCAAGTACATTCCTTTGTTATACTTGGGAAGTGAGGTAATCAAATGACCTCCTTAGGGTTAGCTAAAGCCTCATATTTCTAGGATGTCTAAACTATATACCACTTTTCTTAGATACATACACATGCATACATAATTTGGGGAATTAAAATCATGCAAAAAAATGTTATTTAATTTGATTGAATCATTTATGTATATGAATTAAAGCCTCATCCAATTCTAGTATTGAAATACATAAGAATGAAATCAAATGGAGTACATGCCATTGTTAAACTAGAGAAGTGAGGTAATCAAATGACCTCCTTGGGGCTAACTGAAGCAATACATAAATCAACACATTTTTGGGATGTCCAGACTATATACCCATTAACATTCTCACTTACATAAATTAATACATGAATAAAAGGAAAGGAGCTTCACTTCATACATTTAAGCTATAATCAAATGCATCTCCTAGGTATTTATAACTAGCATTCATAGCATATGTAACCATTCATTTATAAACTTTGGAAAATATATTTGGATTTAATAGTGATAATAGCCACACATATTATAAATCAAATCAACACATGCAAGCCTAATATAAAGGAAAACCATTTGACTTAATTAATTTTGAAAAGATAAATGTATGATTTCAAATGACATGCAACATTTAACATGATTGGAAGGGAATGAATGAACATAAACATGTGATTTCATTCAATTAAATTAATTCCTAATTAAATCAAATGAAAGCATTTAAAGGAAACCAAGGCTTTTTAATTATCACTTTCAATTTCATATTTGATTTGGTTTGAAGAAATGAGGAAAAGTTTCTGATCCTAACCCATTCCCATGTTTGTGATTTAATTTCATTTAATGAAAAGTAGTTAAGTTGATTTTAAGGGTTAATTATGTTATACCATGCATTAAATCCATTAATTAATTTACCCATACCTATGTTTCCTTATTTTAATTAACCAAGAAATTATGATCCAACATGATACGTACATACATTGGAAATTAAATCAACAATGAACCATATAAATGAAAGAGGACTAACGTAATTGGCTCACAATTAATGATTAATTAAGTACTTTCATGGTATTCCCACACATGTGGTTTAACCATAATTTCCTTAAATGTCTTTAGGATATTGAGCACCTAGAGATCTATCGATGAATTGATTAATTAAGATTCCATGTGATCATAGTTTCAAATTGATTAATTAAGCAATTTAATTAATAAATAATCAATTAATCCCAAATTAATTAATTTCCATTCAAGTGAAATAGACTTAGGGAAAAGATTGGGAAAGATGTCCCAATCTTATTCCCCATGCCCATTCACTATTTCACAATTAAAAGCTCAAATAATGATTTTCTTTTTGTTTAGAATATTAGTTAATTTCTTAATTAATTAAAAAAGTAATTAAGGTTAAGATAATGAATTTCTCTAATTAACCAAGCAATAAATCCCAAGAAAATTATGGGAGGTAGAGATCATCCCATTAATCAACCTCAAAAAGTTTGGGAATAATTACTTAGGTAATTATAGAGTAATTAAGCAAATTAAGTTTTTAATTAAACCCAAATTATGCCTTAATTATTGCTCAAAATTAATTGGGATCAATTTTAATTAAAATACCTTCAAAACAAATATATACTTGCATTTTTATGATTTTTCTATGATTTGTCTATCCCTATCCACCCAAATTAAATTCAACGTGATCATAGTTTTAGCTGATTTAAATGATTTTCCATGATTTAAAATTTTTATAAAGTCCATTAATTTATTTTAACTATTTGAACTTGAGAATGCTATATCTCTCAATCTAGAAATCCTTTTCACTTGAAATTTTTATGGTAGGGTTTTTAAGCTCAATTTTTATCTTGGAGAATTTCAAATTAATGATATCTTTTAGTTTAATTGATGAAATTTCATTTTCCTTAAATCTTAAATTAAGCTCATAATATTTAGTAAAATTTGGGGCTTTTGGATTCATTGGATTCCTCTCAAAAAAAAAAAATCAATGAGCCTTTATTTTTAATTTTAGTTAAGTATTTTATTTTCTATAAATTTTTTGATGTTTCGGTGTTTTTAATTAATTTTTAAAAAGTAGAAAATCCCTAATTTCTTACTTAATCTAGTCAAACCCATGCACTAATTGGACCTGGATAGGATATGATTGGATTCGACCATCTGATCATGGATTGGAACATCCAAATTGATACACATAATCCACGTGATCTGCTGATCAGAGTTGCACAATTTGCACGATCTAAGCTACTCTCCCCAAGAGATCGGATGGCTACAATCTAGCGAAGATGCGACAAAAAAACATTGGTGTGATTTTTTGATTCTTGTGAAAATTTTAAATGGAAAACTTTATTTTAGGCTCAATTTTTTAGCAATCTTCACCTAAAATCACTCCAAGTGCATGGGGATGACGTAAAATAAAAATAAATGCAAGGGTAATCTAAAGAAATTCTTAAAATTGAGTAAAACTATCACAAATAAAGAACCTAAGTCTATGGTTTTGAAAATTATCTCACCAAGGATGATTTTGGTGGTGGGGATGATCTGAGTGAGCTCTTTAGTGCAAGAAAAAGCTTTAGAAAGGGTTCGAGCTCTTGCTTCACTTTAGAATAATGTATCCACCAGTGGCCACCACTTCTTCACTAGGATCCACTTGATTTTGAGGGTTTTGCTCAAAACCAAGTGGAATGGTTCGGTTTGTTTGAGAGCTCGAGGAGAGTGAAATGAGTGTGTAAAAAAGAGTTTTTACCTCTATATTTTTTTCTCCTTACAATGGCCAAAAATTACCTCATTCATGGTGATTTTGGCTGCAAGTCAGTGTCTTTTGCTTGGGGTGGTTGGGATTTTCCTTAGGTGGCTTAATTTGGTTGCCCAAGGCATGTGAGGTGGCTGCTATGAAGGACAACTGGGTGTCCTAGCAAACGTAGGTGGAGGTCCTTCATGCTAACTATTTCAATGGGGGAGGTGAGGAGATTTCACCTCCCCATAAGTCATGATTGACCCAACCATCTCTTAGGTCAGGTTGGATAGTGTCCTTGGAGCCTAGGTGGACCAATGGATGAGTGTCAAGTGGCCAAGGAAGAGAAATGACCATTTACATTGGGTGTTTTTCTTATGAGATACCCTTAGCCAAGGGTAGAGTGGTCATTTGATATTGAATTTGATTTGGGCATATTTGGAATGAGTCAAAAGTGAGTTGGACCAAATTTCATGTCATTTGGAGTTCATTTGGTAAGGTTTGGCACAATTTTACCCATTTGGGTCAAATTAGCTCTAAATGGGTTAGGCTAACCAATTGGTCAAATTAGGTCAAACAAGGGTTATGTTAGGTTGATATGACTATTTGGAGAGGATTGTATGCTTTGGTTTGATTTAAATTGGATTTAATTTAGGTTTAGTCTAATTTGACCCCCTTATATCAATTTGGGTCAACTTGGGTCAAGAGGGCCAATTGGGCAAGGTTTGGCTCAATTGAAGGTCAAGTCATGTTTAAATGTTGATTTTGGGTTGATTTGAATCATTAGTTTTGATGGATTTGTCTTAAGCTATAATTTGACTAGTTTGGGTTCATATAAGCTTAAGGGTTGACTTGGTCAATGGCTAGGTTGACTTGGTTTGGCCCAATTTATATCATTTGATCATCCTAGGGTGATCAATCATCACATGAAGTTTGGAATGGCTTAATTCACTTTGATTTGGATTGAATTGGATTTTGGTTCATGTAGGTCAAATTGGCCACTTTGGGTCAACTGAATCAATTGGATTTAGTTGGCTTGATTTAGTTGAGTTTATATATAGATTTGAAATTGATATATAAATTCAATTATAATTGGTTTTTATTCAAATGAGTTTTGGTTCATTTGAATATTTCAAGTCAAATGGGCTAGGTTGGGTTTGACTTGGGTTGATTTTGGTTTGATTGAATGATTGTAGGTTTTATTTATATTTGGATACATGACTGAAGGACTGATTGATCCAAGAGAAAATCTGTTTATTTTGGCTTGATTTAGATGGGTTTTTACCAAGTTCAAGGAAGTGTCTTAAAGGGTTTAAATTGGGTTTTGATTTGATTTTTGATTTGGTATTGGCTATTTGAATTTATATTTCATCTATATTTCATAAGATAATTGAAGGTACAATTGATTTATAAGAAAATTAAATGAGTTTGGTTTGAAATGGATGGAATATTGGTTATGTTAATGAAGGTTGATTAAAAGGCTTAGGAAGGATTTCAAGTTTGGATTTGAACTTGGGTTTCAATCATTTGGAATTGAGTTTGGACTTGAATTTAGATTTGAAATTGAGTTTGAGGATTGGTTGGAAATTTGGATTTGAATTGAATTTAAGAAATTGTACATGGATTTGGTTTAGGCTATAGGGTAGGTGATTTTCTTAAGTCCCTAAGGCATGGCCTAATCCTATGATTAACCCTTCTAAGTCTCTAAGCTTAGGTCAAGTCTTAACAGAATCTCTCAAAGTGTCTTATGACTAAGAAAACCTTAGTGTCTAGAAGGTTCCTAGGTCTAAGAAGAGGAGGTTGAGAACTCACTCCAAAAGTGAGGTCAACTGTGTGTTTACTTGAAGAAAGAAGAAATCGAATTTATTCTAGTTAAAAAAATCAAAACCCAACAAAACCTAAAACACAACCTAACCTAAAAACTAAACCCTAAACCCTAAACCCTAAACCCTAAAATCCCTAAGCTCTAAACCCTAAACCCTAAACCCTAATCCCTAAAATCCTAAACCCTAAACCCTAAACCATAAAACCTAAAACTTAAATAATAATACTTAAACCATAAGCCCTAAAATGTGAACCCTAAACCCTAAACTTAAAATAAAATAAACCTAAAATAAACTATAAATAAAAAAAATAAACTTAATAAAAAAACAAAAACCTTAACCTAAACCCACTTTGCGTGCCTCGACCTGCTCCAATTCCCTTTTCCCTCTCATTTTTGGCTTTCTAGCCACTGCTTAATGGTTGTTTGGCATGATTCTCATTGGATTCCTTCTATAATTGATGGTCGCTAGCCACTTTTGTGTTTTACATGGAGTGACGTGATGGCTTCGTATCTTCCTAGAGGATTCCATGGGGGAAATTGATGGATCCAATGGATCCTACTAGTGAATCAACTCCCTTATCTTTAGCTACTTTAAAATCATTGAAAGACATGCTCAGTGGTAAGGATAGCTTTTCAGGTGAGTCCCTGGAACTTATTTCAACTTCTTTTTTAGGCATGTTTGTGGTTATGTGCTCTGATCTGATTGTGGAAAATCTTGTTAAGCTGTTTGAATTTACTTTGGTTGGAAAGTTTACTCTTCATAGGCTAGAAAACATTCACTCTTTCTTTCATAGTTTGAAACTTTTGGGTGCTTTTACAATGGGTATAATTGATCCCTGCCACATTTTGATTCAGTTAACAAATGATTTAGATTACTCACATGTTTATATTCATTCTTATTTTGTTTTAAATTTCCAAATGAGGTTGCTGAAATGGATTCCACTATTTGATATTAGGGAAGAATCCCCAATCATTATAGTTTGGATTTCTCTTTAATATGCGAATTCATTTCATTAATCATCAATTCTTTTTTGTGGGTGCTTTATTTGGTCATTTGCAAATTGATCGCAATGGCTTTGAAATCTTGACCTTCTATGGCTAGAATCCTTGTTGAATTAGACATTACTAGGAAACACCCCAAAGAAATCTAGTTGGGATCTGAAAATTATGGTTATATGTAGAAAGTTGATTTTGAAAATTTTGATGTCTTTTGTTCTCATTGTAAATTCCACAGGCACAATAATTATGAATGTTTCATTCATCCTCACCTAAAAGAAAATTCATTAAGGAAACTATTGTTCCTAACCCTAGGAACCACTATTAAATATCAAAAGTTAATTAAAAAAAGGATTCATTGAATGTTCTAATAATGCTATTTTACCACTTATTTCTTCAGTGCAATTGAAGGTTTCTAATGTGGAAAATAATAATTTCTCAAAACCTTTGGATGATGATTCCTTTTCAACTGAGTCGATCCCCACATCCTTAGCAATTTTGATTGTTGAAATTAAAGCTTTAATTGACAATATTAATGAGGATATCAATGTTATGCATGGGATATCAATGGTATGCATCATTTGAATTCAATGGAGAATATGGCTTTGGTTTCTCTTCAAGTTTGAAAAACCTAACTTTACTTTAGTTCAAGATGATTTAAATTCTCAAGATTTGGTTTTGTCTAATAATGGGTATTGAAGAAGAAGGGATTGATGTTCACACATGCCTTCTTAATAAATCTATTTTAATAAATTCTAATGGCTTGGAAGAAGGAGAACTCACTTCTATTCAGGAGACTTCCACTTAAACTGTGACAAATGTTGTTAAATCCTTCTCGGATGATGATTCTATGAGAAAAAGAAATGGTTTCCAAAAGTTATCATGCTAAAAATAAAAAACATGTTAAAAACTTCCCTCCCAAATTGTCCAAAAACACTAGATCTACTGCGACCTTCTCTCCTCTTGTAATTAACTTTTTCTTGGCCCCTTTTTTTACTTATGTTTAATTTTCTTATTTGGAATGTTAGAGGGATCATCACCCTCTCTATTCATAACTATATTGGAAACCTTTATCTTATTCATAATATTTCTTTACTTATTGTATTGGAGCCTCTTATTCATGCAAACAAAATTAAACATGTTGCTAGAATGATCAATTTCAATAAAGTTTTCTCTAATGTTAGTAATAAAATTTGGTGTTTTTGGAATAATTTTGTGGAGGCATCTATTCTTGATGATTTTCAACAAGTTGTCAATGCTCAAAAATCTTATGGTGACTATTGTGTTTTGGGCGCTTTTACTATGCGTCTTGTAATAGACCTGGTAGAAATCTTCCTTGGGAAAATTTGAGGAATTTTGCTACCTCTATCAATAAACCTTGGTTTGTTGGTGGGCATTTCAATACTATTTTATTATATTCTGAATAAAGTGGTGGTTGCTCTCCTAATATTCATTCCATGGAATAATTTTCCAATATGATCCTTGATTGTAATTTGATTGATATTGGCTTTAAGTGTTCAAATTTTACTTGGCAAAACTCTAGACTTTGGCAAAGGTTGGACCAGATTCTTTTTAATACTCATTGGATTACTCAATGGCATATTATTTCTATCTATCATTCAAGTAGAACATTATCGGGTCATGCTCCTCTTTTTGTTTCTATTAAAGATAACTCTAATAGTTAAAAATTTCTTTCATTTTAGATTTTAGAACATGTGGATTCAACATACTGATTTCCTTAATGTTGTGGCTAACAATTGGAAAGATCCCTTACATCTTGACAATTCGATTATGGGGATGAATAGATTTTGGTTTAAGCTTAAAAGACTTAAACAAAATTTGGGTTTGTGGAATAAGCATTATTTTAAAAACCTTATTGCTAATATCAAAGAAATAGAAAAATTGGTTTGTGATCTTGAAGTCTCTATTATGTCTGATCCTACTAAAATTAAGGACATGACTGAGGTGAAAGATAAACTTGTTAATTTTCAAAATATGGAAGAGACTTATTGGTGCCAAAAGGTTACTAGCAAACATATTGAAGATGATGATAGAAATACTATATATTTCCAAGCTTTAGTTAATCATAAGAGAGCTTTAAATAATATTCAAAAAACTAAATATGATAATGGAGAATGGATTACAGAGAATAATGATATTAAGGATTAGACTAGTAATTGCTTTAGAAATATGCTTAATAAGAGCTGCTTTTATGAAGCTATTTCTAATTCACACTTGATTCCTTCTATTATAAATAATAATGACAATGATTTTCTTATTATTATACCGAATGAAGAAGAAATTTTTAAAGTTCTTAATCGCATGAACATAGATTCTGTTGCTAGTCTTGAGGGTTTCACTACCCAAATTTTCAAAAATGTTGGTTTATTATTAAAAATGATTTGGTTGAGTATGCGATTGATTTTTTTAATGGTAATCCTTTTCATAGGTATTTTTCTAGCTCTTCTATTGTTTTCATACCAAAGAAAGATAATCGGGACTATTGGAGTGATTTTAGACCTATTAGTTTTTGCATCTTCTTCAATAAGCTGATTTCCAAGATTCTAACCAACAAGCTTAGTCCTTTACTTCATATGGTTATCTCTCTAAACCAAATTGGTTTTGTTCGAGGTAGATCTATTTATGATAATATTCTACTTGCTCAAGAATTAATTCATGATTTAGATGTTAAGACTAGAGGTGGCAATATTCTGTTCAAATTATATATTACCAAAGCTTTTGACAATATCTCTTGGGATTTCCTTATCCATATTCTGAATTTATTCGGGTTTTCTGACATATTTATATTTCTTATTAAAAATTGTATTAATAGTGCATAGTTTTCTATTTTGCTTAATGGGGAAGCCTTGGGCTTCTTTCCTTCTTCCCATGGCCTAAGATAAGGGATCCTCTATCTCCTACCTTATTTATTATTTTTGTTGAGTACTTATCTAAGAGCATCAATGATATTATCTTAAACAATCCTAGTATGTATTACAAAACTCTTGGCGGTCTTCCTGTTTCTCATTTAAGCTTTGCAGATGATTTTATTATATTCTGTAATGCTTCTATTTATCATATCAAGAATCTCAAGATTTTTTTAAATAAATTTGGTAAAGAAAGTGGTATATCCATCAATGATAACAAAAGCTATTTTATTACTTCTTTAAGCATCTCCAATAATAAAACTAATAAAATCCTACATATCACTAACTTTAAACATCAACACCTTCCTCTTAAGTACTTGGGTGCTCCTCTTTTTAAATGTCTGAAATGATCCCATCTATTTAATGAGTTAATTCAAAAATTTTAAATAAAATTTTTATTTTGGAATTTCACTTACTTTCCTTTTGTGGTAGGCTCACTATTCATAAAAGCACTCTCAATTCAATGCCTCTTTATTTGATTCAAACTATTATTCCCACTAATGCTACTCTTATCTTGATCGAATTGATAAATTTTTTTTGGGGATCCAATAATTCTACTAAAAGAAAGCATTGGACTTCCTAGGATAAATGTTATGGTCCCTTGGATGATGATGGTCTCTATTGCAAACTAATTCGTGAAGCTATTAATGCCTTCACTCATAAGCTCTGGTGTAATTTTACAAAGAATGATAGCCTTTGGGCTAATTTTATGATGAAAAAATATTTCCAAGGTAAACACCCGCTTATCTGTGCTTATAAATTTGGTGACTCTCTAGTTTGGAAAAGGCTTTGCTTCATTAAATGGGTTGTTGAACACTTAATATGTTGTGGTATTCATTTTGGTTCTTCTTTCTTTTGGCAAGACAATTGGATTGGTAATGACTCTATTGACTCTCTTTTATGTACCCACTCTACTGCAACTATCAAAGTTAACTCTTTCTGGCATAACAACATTTGGAATGAAAATAAACTTGAGAATTATATCCCTATTTCTCTTTTAGATAACTTTAGAAATATCTTTATTTTCTCTAACAAACTTGACCAAATTCTCTTTATGCTTTCTTACAATAGTGATTTTGTTTTTAAAGAGGTTTGGAATTTTAATAGACATAAGAAAAACTCTTATAATGTTTTCATTAAACTTTGGAACAATATCATTACCATTTCTTATTTGATTTTAGCTTAGAGAATTTTGAATAACTTTATTCTTGTGGACATTTTACTTTAGAATAAAGTGTTTTATTTGCCTTCAAAGTGCTATTGTTTCTTTCATAATGAAAATGTTAATCATGTCTTTGTCAATGGTTTTATTACTTCTAAATTATGGTTATGGTAAGATGATTTATTTAATACCAAATATGTTCATGGCTCTCTTTCCATATATCAACTTCTTGAAGTCTGTTTCCAAAAAAACTATGAAAGGTCATATCAAAGTTCTAGTTGCTATTTCCCTTACCTCGTTCATCTAGATGGATAGAAATGATACTAACTATTATTGTATTCCTATGAGCCATAAAAGTATCTTAGCTACAACCAAAGAAAAAAATTGAAGCTCAGTTTAATGCCAATCTTATTATTAACATTCATTTTATGCTATAAATTTGTGGCTAAAAAATTGGTTATCATTCTACTTGATGTTGACTCTTATCAAAGAGCTAGGATTATCTATTGAATCAAACCCAAATAAAATTTGATTAAAGTAAATACAAATGGTTCTATTGCTTCCAATAAATATGGTTGTGGTGGTATTATTAGGAGTTTTAAAGGTATTGTCATTTGTGCTTTTGTCTATCCTCTTAAAGCCTATTCTGTTATCTATGTTGAGCTTATGGCTATCAATAAAGCTATTGAAATTTATTTGAATAAGGGTTTCCTCAACATCTGGATTGAAGTTCATGCGCTCTTGTTTTTTTACATGCTAAACTCTAATATAACATGAAATGCTGATTTATTTTATCTTCTCAATCATACTGTAAATCTCCTTTCTCAAGTTTGTTATAAAATTTCCCATATCCTTCATGAAGGTAATGCTTTGCTGATTTCTTGACTATTTAGGTGCCAACTTAGCTAATTTCACTTTATTTAACAATCAAAATTTGTCTAAACTTTTAAGGGTTTTGGTCAATCTGGTTAACACTGGACTACCTTATCTTAGATTATAATTTTTTTGGCTTGGTTTTTTCTATTGGTTTTTGATGAGCCATTGCTTTTGGTTCCCCTTTGTTAAGCCCTCTTTGGGTTATGGCCATTTTCTTATTTTCACTCTTGGGCCTTTACTAGGTTTTGTTTTTGAGCTCTTGCTTTTGGGTTGGCTTGGTGTTTGCTACCTGTGGTTTTTATTTTTTTTTCCTAGGTTGTTTTGGTTTTTTTGGCTTGGTGGATGATATTTCCCTAGCTGGATTATTATTGTTGCTTGGTTGTTTTTGGTTACCTTCATTTGGCTTGTGGCTTTGCCTAATATTTTTTTATGGGATTTTCCATATCTCTAGGCTAGTTGCTTCCTTAACTGAGTTGGATTTTCTGCTACTGTGGTGGATGGATGGGTGGGCTGGCTAGGTTGGCTAGCTGGGTTGGTTGGCTAAGTGGTTGTGTTGGTTGGTTTATCCGCTTCTATTGATGGCAGATCAGAGGGGCTATTGGTGGTCTAATTTTGGATTGGATCTGGAAAGTTGGAGGTTATTTGTTGACTATTATTTCTTCTTTTTAATGATTAGGTTTTGGTGGTTAGTTTTGCTGGTTTGGGTTTGTTTCTTTTGGTTATGGTTTTGGCCTCTTCATGTAATGGTCCTCGTCTCTTGGCTGCAGCTGCTTCTATTTTTGTTATTATTTTGGGTTGGCTGGTTGATGGTTATTTAGTGGCTATTATTTTTCTTTGAGATATGGTGACTTGGTTTGGTGTATTGGTTCTAACTTGGCTATGGTTATGATGCCTACACTCATTGATATTTCTGCTCCTTTTTGCTATTGGCTTTGGTGGTGTTCCTATTATACTGTTGCTCCTGATGGATGGGTTTTAGTTGGTCTTTGCTCCACTTTATTTTTGGTTGGCTATTCACCTTACTTGTATCAAAATTTGCTTTGGTTGGGTTTGGTGGATGTTGTTTACTACCTTTTCCTGGTTGTCTTGGGTGGTTTTGGCATGATGGATGCTATTGGTCTTTTTCACTGAATTGAATTTTCTATGAATGTTGTGGTTGGCTGGAAGGCTATATTGGCTGGCCGGGTTTTTTGGTTGTTTTGGCTGGCTAGGTTGGTTGGATGGGTGGCTGTTTTGGCCTTTCTTTCCTACTATATTGGTGACATGATGGTTGACCTGCTCTTGTTATGGTACTCCTCTGTTAGCTATTGTTGATTCCCTTTTTCTTGTTTGGGTGACAACCTTGCTGCATTACCTGTTTTCTTGTGGAGGACATGATCTATTATGTTTTTTCTTTTTGGTTTTTGTTTTTTCTTGTGTATGTTGTTAAGGTCATGATGTTGGCTCCCTTTGATGTTACTATTCCTTTTTTGTGGTGGCTTTGGTGGTGTTCCTACTATACTGCTATTGTCCCTGATGGTTGGTTGATTTTTTGCCTTATTGGGCTTATTTGTTTTGGTAGGTTTATGGTTAGCTATTATGTTTACTTCTTGGAGGAGTTTACAGCCTTGCAGGATGATGGACTTGGGATGATGGGCTATAATAAGTATGCTGGCAATGATGGCCTTGATGTTTCCCTCTCTATTCTTTTTATGGTAGCACTATATATAATTATAACCCTTCTTGAGGTTTTAGATGCTTATAGTGTTGCTCCTTGAGATGATTTGTAATGAGCCTTTTCTTTACTTTATTCCTTTTCTTTGCTCATACTTTATGCTTGCTTAATTATACTCATCCTCTCATTAGATGTTGCATTTCTTTTATAGGTTGGAAGAATCTTGCTTGTGGATCTTCTTCTTGGTATCAAAAGGACCTAGTGGATGTTGCTATTGCGCACATCGATCAGTTGTTGTTGCTAATTTTGTTTTGCTTTTACTTTTGTTATTTTTTTCTTATATTATTGTAATAGATAGGGGGTTTTTCTCTTTAGGACTTATTGAAGCTCTTTGAGCATTAATTTAGAGATTTACCCCCTATAAGGACTTTGTACTTTTTCTTTGTGGCAATAAAATTCCACTAATTTCTCTAAAAAAAACCCTAAACCCTAAACTAACCCTAAGCCCCAAAAAGCTAAAAACCTAATCCTAAACTAAATAAAACATCAAAATAAAATAAATAAAGACCTAAACCAAAATAAAATAAAAATATATAATAAATTAAAACTAAAACCTAAACCTAAACCTTAAAATAATTAAAAAAATAAAAACTAAACTATAATAAAATAAATAAAAACTTAAACTAAACTAAAAAATAAAAACTTAAATAAAATAAAAACTAAACCTAAAATAAAAATAAAATATACCTAAAATATAAAATAAATAAAACTAAATAAAACCTAAACCTAAAAAATAAAATAAAAATAAAAAAACCTAAACCCTAAACCAAAAAAAAAACCTAAACCTAAAATAACAATAAAATAAACCTTAACCTAAACTAAGATAAACTAAACTAAAATAAATAAAACCTAAACCTAAACCAAAAATAAACTAACTTTAAACCTAAACCTAAACTAAATAAGATAAAGTAAACTCAAATTAAACATAAACCTAAAAAAGAACTTAAAAAATAAACCTAAAATAAAAACCTAAAACCTAAACCTAAAAAAATAAAATAAAAAAAAAACTAAAAATTTAAAATAAAACCTAAACCTAAAATAAAATAAAATAAAACTAAAATAAAAATATACATAAACTTAAACCTAAACCTAAAAAAATAAACTAAAATAATAAACCTAAACTAAAATTAATAAACTAAATTAAACAAAATAAAATAAACATAAAAAAAATTAAATTAAATTAAAATAAATAATAAACTAAATAATCTAAATCTACCAATTTACTAAATTTAAAAAATTAAAAAATAAATATAAAATAAAACCTTAACCATAATCCTTAAACCCTAACTAACCTCCTAAACCTATATATCTATACTAAATGCTAAAACCTTAAAATCCAAAAAAAACCCTAAAATCCTAAACTGTAAACCCTAAACCATAAACCGTAAACCTTAAATCCTAAACACTAAAATTAGAGGTGCTGGTGGATATGGAGGTGGTGGTCAAATCAGTGGTGGTTTTGGAAGCAGGTGGAGCAACGGAGGTTACAGTCGTGGTGGTTGCAGAGGGAGAGATCAGGGATATGATTGTGGATCCAACTAATCGAGGGGTCAAGATAATTCTGATGGGAAATAAAGAGATTGAAGAACGGCTGATCATATCAGCTTCTTATGGAACTGTGCCATTACAGTAGAGATGATTTTATTCTAGGGATTTTCATTTGCTCAATGCATGCTCATTTTTTATCTATGTCATCGCTTATGTCTTAAAAACTTGGTGTGTTACTTGTTTGATGAAATCAAAAAGAAAAAATATTAAATATGAATTTATTCTCTCTTAAAAAAAACTAAAACCCCTAAACTCTAAACCTAAATACCCATAAACCTAAACTCCTAAACCTAAACCCCTAAACCCCTAAACTAAAAACTAACTAACCCAAACCCTAAACCCCTAAAGCTAAAACTTAAACCTAAACTAAATAAAACTAAAATAAAATAAATAAATAAAAACCAAAATAAAATAAAATAAAGTAAAGTAAACCTAAACATAAAAGAAAATAAAATAAAAAATAAAACTAAACTCAAATAAAATAAAACTAAACTAAACTAAAAAACCTAAATAAAATAAAACTAAACCCAAAATAAAATAATAAAATAAAATAAACTAAAATAAACTTAAACCAAAAAATAAACCTAAAATAAATAAAATAAAAACCCTAAACTAAAATAAAAAACCTAAACCTAAACTAAAAAAAATAAACATAAACCTAAATTAAAATAAACTGAACTAGAATAAATACAACCAAAACATAAACCTAAACTAAATAAAATATAATATAATAAAAATAAACAAAAACTAAACTAAAAAATAAAACTTAAAAATGAACTTGAAATAAAAACCTAAAACCTAAAACTAAAAAAAAAGATAAAAACCTAAACCTAAAAGTAAAAAAATAAAACCTAAACTTAAAAAATAAAATAAAAATAAAACTAAATTAAAAAATAAACCTAAACCTAAACCTAGAAAATAAACTAAAATAAAAATCTAAACTAAAATAAAAAATCTAAAATAAATAAACTAAAGTAAATAAAAAAAAACCTAAATAAAAAGAAAAAATAAAATAAACTAAAATAAATAAAAAATAAACTTAATAAACTTTGTAAACATAAACCTTTTGGTTTTAGGGTTTAGGATTTATGCTTTTATGGTTTAGGGTTTAGTGGTTATAGCCCTAGTGGTGGCAGAGGAAGAGATTGGGGATATTATGGTGGACCCCGCTACTTGAGAGGCTAGGGTGGTTCTGATGGGAACCAAAGAAACTGAAGAACGACGCAACTGATATATTGCTTATGGAATTATGTCTTTATAGTAGAGACATTTCAAGTTATCTTGGGTTTTTGTTTTGCTCTATGCATGCTCATCTATGTCATCACTTGTCCGTTAGAAAACTTTGTGTGTTAATTGGTTGATGAAATTGAAAAGAAGAAATGTTGACTTTGAATTTATTCTATGTTTAAAAAAAAACCCCAAAAACCCTAAACCCTAAACTAAAATGTGAACCATAAACTTAAAACCTAAAACCTAAACCATAATAACCCTATACCCTAAACCCAAAACCCTAAACCCTAAACACGAAAACCCTAAACCATAAACCCTAAACCTAAAGTAAACCCTAAAGCCAACTTTGAAAAACCCTAAACCCTAAACTAAACCCTAAACCCAAAAAACCAAAACCTAAACCTTAAACCCTAAAACCTAAACTAAACACTAAACCCCACAAACCTAAACCCTAAACCCTAAAATCTAAATCCTAAACCTAAAAAACTAAACAAAATAAAACTAAAAATAAGATAAATAAAAAACCTAGACCTAAATAAAATGAAATGAAATAAAATAAAATGAAACTTAAATTAAAACCTAAACCTAACCATAAATCTAAACCAAAAACCTAAAATAAAATAAAATAAAATATAAACTAAACTAAAATTAAAAAATTAAAACCAAAAATAAAATAAAAAATAAAATGAACTTAAAAATAAAAAAACATAAATAAAATTAAATCTAAATGTAAAATATAAATAAAATAAATCTAAAATAAAATAAAATATTAACTAAATAAAAACCTAAACTTAAACAATAAAACTAAAAAATAAAACCTAAAAATAAGTAAAAGATAAAATCTAAACCCTAAACTAAAAAAAACCTAAACTAAAAATAAAAATAAAATAAACGTAAACCTAAACTAAAATAAACTAAACTAAAATAAATAAAAACTAAACCTAAACCTAAACCTAAACTAAATAAAATAAAATAAACTAAAAATAAACCTAAACCTAAACTAAAAAAAAAAACCAAAAGTTTATCATGGGTTTTGATGGGAACCAAAGAAACTGAAGAACGAAGCAACTGATCTATTGTTATGGAATTAGGTCTTTATAGTAGAGACATTTCAACTTATCTTGGGTTTTTGTTTTGCTCTATGCATGCTCATCTATGTCATCACTTTTTCGTTAGAAAACTTTGTGTGTGAATTGGTTGATGAAATCAAAAAAGAAATGTTGCCTCTGAATTTATTCTATGTTTAAAAAAAAACCCCAAAAACCCTAAACCCTAAACTAAAATGTGAACCCTAAACCTAAAACCTAAACCCTAAATCCTAATAACCCTAAACCCTAAACCTGAAACCCTAAACCCTAAACCCTAAAACCCTAAACCATAAACCTTAAACCCCCACATAAACCACTAAACCACTGAACCTAAACCCTGGCCTAAACCCTACCACACCCTAAACCCTAAACTACTCCATAAACCCTAAACCCTAAACCCTAAACCTCCTAAACCATACACTAAACCCCAAACCCTAAACCTAAATAAACCCTAAACCCTAAATCCTAAACCCAAAACCTAAACTTAAACTGATAAAATAAAACTAAAAAATAAGATAAATAAAAACCTAGACCTAAATAAAATGAAATGAAATAAAATAAAATGAATGAAACTTAAATTAAAACCTAAACCTAAACCTAAACATAAATCTAAACCAAAGCCAAAAAATAAAATAAAATAAAATATAAAAACTAAACTAAAATTAAAAAATAAAAACCAAAAATAAACTAAAAAATAAAATGAACTTAAAAATAAAAAAACATAAATAAAATTAAATCTAAATGTAAAATATAAATAAAATAAATCTAAAATAAAATAAAATATAAACTAAATAAAAACCTAAACATAAACAATAAAACTAAAAAAGAAAACCGAAAAATAAGTAAAAAAATAAAATCTAAACCCTAAACTAAAAAAAAAAAAACCTAAACCAAAAATAAAATAAACGTAAACCTAAACTAAAATAAACTAAATTAAAATAAATAAAAACTAAAACTAAACCTAAACCTAAACCTAAACTAGATAAAATAAAATAAACTAATAAAAATCTAAACTAAAAATAACCAAAAAGTAAACCCTAAACTAAATAAAACCTAAACCTAAAATAAAAATAAAACAAACATAAACCTAAATTAAAATAAACTAAACTAAATAAATAAAACCTAAAATAAACTAAACCTAAACCTAAACTAAATGGGAAAAATAAACTAAAAAAAACATAAACCTAAATAAAAATATAAACCTAAAATAAAACCTAAAACCTAAACATAAAAAAAATAAAATAAAATCTAAACTTAAAAATAAAATTAAAACTTAAACCTAAAAATAAAGCAAAATAAAACTAAACTAAGAAATAAAATAAACCTAAACTTAAA
Organism: Cymbidium sinense; assembly: GCA_021442155.1. Classification (NCBI taxonomy): domain Eukaryota; kingdom Viridiplantae; phylum Streptophyta; class Magnoliopsida; order Asparagales; family Orchidaceae; genus Cymbidium; species Cymbidium sinense. The sequence goes on along the minus strand of CM038214.1, from coordinate 301,871,752 downwards.
CAAAATAATTAAAATAAAAAACATAAACTAAAATGAATAAAAATAAAATAGATAAGCTAAGTTAAATAAAAAATATACCTAAATAAAAATATAAAATAAACTAAATAAACCTAAACTTATCGGTTTACTTAATTTTTTTTAAAAAAATTAAACCCTAAAAAAACACTACTAAAACCCTAAAATAAACTAAACCTAACCCTAAACCCTAAGCCTAAACCCTAAACCCAAAATCCTAAACCATGGACCTTAAACCCTAAACCCTAAACCTAAACCCACAACCCCAAACCAACAACCTTAAACCATAAACTCTAAACCCTAAGCTAACCTAAACCCTAAGCTAAAAAAGCTGAAACCTAAACTAAATAAACTTAAAAAAATAAAATAAATAAAAAAACTTAAACCAAAATAATAATAATAATAATAATAATAATAATAATAATAATAATAATAATAATAATAACATAAACTAAAACCTAAACCTACTAAAAAGAATATAAAATAAAAAATAAAAAATAAAATAAAATAAAATAAATAAAAATATTAAACTAAACTAAAAACATAAAAAACCTAAATAAAAAATACTAAACCTAAAGTAAAAATAAAATAAACCTAAAATAAAATAAAATAAAAACTAAATAAAAACTTAAATAAAAAATTAAATAAAAATAAACATAAACAAAAGTAAAAATAAAATAAACAAAATAAAAAGAAATAAATTAAATAAACCTAAACCTAATAGTATATATAATTTGAAAAATTAAAAAAAACCAATGATATAAACCATAAAATTAACCCTAAACATTAAAACCCTAAACCTTAAACCTTAACCCTAAACCCTAAACCCAAAATTCTTAAACCCTAAACCTTAAACCTTAAACCTTAAAACCCCACGTGAGCCTAAACCCTGGCCCCTAAACCTACCAAAGCCTAAACCCTAAATCAGTAAACCCTGACCCAAAACCCTAAACTTAAAACCCAAAAACCTAAACCTAAATTCAATAAAATTTAAAATAAAATAAAATCTAAATAAAATAAAATAAAACCTAAACTAAAACTTAAATCTAAACTAAACATAAACCTAAACCTAAAATAAAATAAAATAAAATAAACTAAACTTAAATAAAATAAAAAAAACTAAATTAAAAAAAAAATAAAATAAAAATAAAACCTAAATATATTAAAACTAAACATAAAATAAAATAAACCTAAAATAAAATAAAATAAAATAAAAAGCTAAAAATAAATAGAAAAATAAATCTAAAAAGAAATAAAAAACCTAAACCATAAACTAAAAAAAAACCTCAACCTAAAATAAATAAAATAAAATATACCTAAACCTAAACTAAAATAAATAAAACCCAAACCTAAACCTAAAGTAAACTAAACCTAAACCCTAAAAAAAATAAATCTAAACCTACCATTTTTCTTAATTTAAACAAAAAAATCCTGAACACTAAATCGTAAACCCTAAACCTTAAAAGTAACTCTAAACCATAAACCCTAGACCCTAAACCAACCCTAAACCCTAAACCCTAAATAAATAAATAAATAAAATAAAAAATAAAACCCTAACCCTAAACTCTAAAACTTAAAACTAACCCTAAACCCTAAACCTTAAACCCTAAACCCTAAAACCCTAAACCATACACCCTAAACTCTAAACCCTAAACCATAAATCCTACAACCCTAAACACTAAACCTTAAACCCCAAACCCTAAACATTAAACCCTAATCCTTAAAGCCTAAAACCTAAAAACCTAAACCAAACTACATAAAACCAAAAATAAAATAAATAAAAAACTTAAATAGAAATAAATTAAAAAAATTAAATTAAATTAAAACCTAAACATAAACATAAACTTAAAAATAAAAAAATTAAAATAAAAACTAAACTAAAATAAAATAAATTAAAACCTATACTAAACAAAAAAAACAAAATAAAAAAATAAAAAAGCCTAAATAAAATAAAAACTTAACATAAAAAAAAACTAAATAAAAATCTAAACCTAAAAAATAAACATAAAAATAAATAAAAAATAAAACCTAAACCATAAATTAATAAAAACATAAACTTAAAATAAACTAAAACTAAACTCTAACAAAATAAAATAAAAGAAACTAAAATTAAATTGAAAACTAAACTGAAAAAATAAACTAGAATAAAAAACATAAACTAAAATAAAAAATAAAAATAAATAAACTAAACTAAATAAAAATAATGAATAAATAAAATAAAATAAACTAAAATAAATAAAAATATAAACTAAAAACTTAATAAACCTAAGCCTAAACTCTAAACCCTTAAACCTAAACCATAAACATTAAACCCTAAACTCTAACTCTAAACCCTAAACCATAAACCCTATACCCTATACCCTAAACTCTAAACCCTAAACTAACCTTAAACCCTAAAAAGCTAAAAACCTGAACCTAAACTGAATAAAATCTAAAAATAAAATGGATAAAAAAACCTAAACCAAAATAAAATAAAATAATAAAATAAAACATAAACATAAACTAAAACCTAAACCTAAACCTAAACCTCAAAAGAAAAAAAATAAAAAATAAAAACTAAACTAAAATAAAATAGATAAAAACCTAAACTAAACTAAATAATAATAACTAAATAAAAACCTAAATAAAAATAAAAAAATAAAAAATAAAATTGAATAAAAATAAAAAAAATAAAAATAAACTAAATAAACTTAAACCTACCAGTTTACTTAATTTAAAAAATTTAAAAATAAAATATTCCATAACCCTAAATAACCATAAAACCCTAAACCCTAAAACCTAAACTAACAACTCTAAACCCTAAACCCTAAATCCAAAAACCATAAAACCCTAAACCCAAAACCCAAAACCCAAAAATAATAAATCCTAAATCCTAAACTTTAAACCCTAATGCATGATGCTACACTATGTTATAACATCTTATGTTATAATACATTATAACATATAATATTATATTATATTATGTATCACATCATAAGGGATTGCTTATGATAAAATATCATAAAATTATTCTAACTAATAAAAAAACTATATAGTTTAATTGTATCACATACATATTTTAAATTTAAATAATACATTATGAAGCCATACTCTACTTATTATGAATTTGGCCAAATTTGACCATTTTAAACTCTAAATCAACATTTTATAAATAATGCTAGTGTAGGCTAGACTGCATGATTGTAAAATACTAAAAGAATTTAAAATGCATAGAACAATATATTATGATATATGTTGTTATACAATGCTACAACTTATAATATTTATTTTGAACATAAAATCTTATTTTTTAGAATACAAGTGGCATAGCACACCTTTGGTACTACAACCTAATTCCCACTTTAAATTTAACAAATTTCATCATCTAATTTATTAAATCAATATTTTTATGATTTATTTTAATATAAACTATAGGGCACAATGCCATAATATACTAAAACTTTTCAAAACATCTTATAACATACAAAAATACATCATTACATGCTAAAATATATGATGCTACATTATACTATAATATATATGGTATTATAAAATGACTTAGCATTAGGATTTAGGGTATTCAAGTCTCTAATAGTCAAAGGAAAGTCTCTTGAAGACATTTTCTTCAGCTTTCAAAACTATGTTAAGATTAGGTCAATCTTTATATCTACTCCAATAATGACATTATTCAAGATTAGGGTTTAAGGATTGGGTTCAAGTTTAGGTTAGTTTAGGGTTTAGGTTAAAGATTTAGGTTTGGTGGTTAAATTAGAGTTTAGGGTTTGAGGGTAAAGTTTAGTGAGAGTTTGGGATTGGGGTTTTAGGGTTTTGGATTTAGGTTTTGTGGTTTATGGTTTTTTTTTTGGGTTTAAGGTTTAGTGTTTAGTTTAGGGTTTGTTTTAAATTTAGGGTTTTTTTAGGGTTTGGGGTTTAGGTTTAGGTTTTAGCTTTAGGATTTAAGATTTAGTTTAGGGTTTAGGGTTTAAGCTATTTTTTTAACAAAACACAAATTCAGATTCAACATTTCTTCTTTTTTATTTCATCAACCAAGTAGTACCCCAAGTTTTCTAAGACACAAGTGATGACATATATCAAAAACGGGCACCGATAAAGCAAATAAAAAAACCCTATATAAGTAAAACTTTCTCCACTATAAAGAAATAGTTACATAAGCAGTAGATCGAATTAATTGTTCTTCAATTTCTCTAGTTCCCATTAGAACCACCCCGCATATTGAGTGATCCGCCATCATATATCTCGATCTCCCTTGCCACAACCATGACTATAACCTTTGTTGCTCCTCCGGCTCCATAATCACCACTAGTTTGATCACCACCTCTATATCCACACCGCTTCTAGATCCTCCACCCACACTACGAGCAATCCGCCTCAGATCCAGTTAGATCTAGATTGAGCTGAGTTGATGATGAAGTTCCTGCCATCAAGGTTGTGCCCATTCTGGGGTTTAGGGTTAGTTAGAGTTATTTTAGGATTTAGGGTTTGGATTTAGAGTTATAGGTTTTAGGGTTTAGGGTTTAGGATTTATGGTTTAGGGTTGGGGTTGTGTTTTATGGCTAGATTAAGTTTTAGAGATTAGTTTAGGGTGTGGTAGGTTTGATTGATAGGTAGGGTTGTGGGTTTAGGGGTTAATTTGGGTTTAGGTTTTATTTAAAAAATAAATCAATAGTTTAGGTTTATTTACTTTATTTTATTTATTTGAGTTTACTTTATTTTTTATTTTTCTTTAGGTTTATTTTATTTTATTTTATTTAGATTATTTATTTTATGTTTATTTATTTTAGTTTAGGTTTTTAATTTTGTTTATTTTTTAGGTTTAGGTTTATTTTAGTTGAGTTTTATTTTATTTTTTTAGGTTTAAGTTTATTTTATTTTTAGTTTTAGATTTATATTTAATTTATTTAGGTTTAGGTTTTTGGTTTATATTTTAGGTTTATTTTTAGGTTTTGTTTTTTAGGTTTAGGTTTATTTTACTTTATGTTATTTTAAGCTGTTAGTTTAGGTTTATTTTATTTATGTTTAGTTTAGTTTTATTTATTTTAGTTTAGTTTATTTTATTTTATGTTTATCTTATTTATTATTTTATTTAAGTTTAGGTGTTTTCACCAGGATGGTTTTATTTTTTATTTTATTTTTGGATTTATTTTATTATTTAGGTCTTATTTTATTTTATTTGGCTCTTCATTTTGTTTTATTTTATTATGTTTTTTTATTCCAGGTTTATAACATTTTTTAATTTTGTTTAGGTTTTATTTATTTTATCTTAGTTTATTTTATTTTTTTATTTCTTTTATTTTAGGTTTAGTTTAGGTTATTTTAAGTTTATATTTTATCTTAATTTATTTATTTATTTTATTTAGGTTTTTTTAAGTTTTATTACGCTAGAGGGTCAGGGTTGGGGCTCAGTTATGGTCCAGTGGTTTATGGCCTAGTGGCTAGCCAGAGCGTGCAGCAGAGGGCCTAGCTCAGGCCTAGGCTCAGCTTTAGATTAGGGTCTTGGGTCAGATTAGCCTAGGTTGGCTTGGCCCAGCCTTAGTGGCCTTGGCCTGGCTGTTAGAGCTCAGGCCTAGGATCTTGTGGCCTAGGTCAGGACTCAGGTGGATCAGGGCCTAATTAGGCCTAGAGTGGTCTTAATCAAGCAAACCCACAGTATGTTTATTTAGGTTTTATTTTATCTTTATTGTCTTTATTTTAGTTTTATTTTATTATGTTTTATTCTTAGATTTATTTTATTTTATTAATTAGGTTTAATTTATTTTATTTTATTTTATTTTATTTTATTTTATCTTTTTAGTAGATTAGCATGTTTCATTTTATCTTATCTTTATCTTATTTTATTTTATTTTCTATTTTATTTTATTATTTTAGGTTATTTATAGCTCAGTTTGTTTTAGTTTGGCCTAGTTTCAGTGGCCTAGTGTCCTGCCCATGGTCCGGTCAGGCCTAGGGCCAAAGTTAGGGTAAAGTTTGGCTAGGTTTAGTGCCTGGGGTTTCAAAGAGCCTGAGGGTCTTCTAGTCACTGCAGGTCCGGTGGTCTGGGTCTGGGCTGCCATGGTGTGTCAGTGCCTAGGTCAGTGATCAGGTTAAGATTTGGCTGGTTTATGGTTTGGGCCATGGCCTGTCAGTGGGTTAGGACTGGTCCAGGTAGGGTCAGCAGATTCTGGTCAGGGCTCAGGTTTTAGTTTGGGTAGGGTCAGGGTTTAGTATTTAGTGGTTTAGATTTTATTTTATTTTAAAAAAGCAAACCTAGAGGTTTAGGTTTATCTAGTTTATTTCCATTTATTTTATTTTATTTTATTTTATTTTATTATTTAGGTTTTATTTATTTGTATTTAACAACGTGAAAGATCAAAGAACGCCTAAGATATTAAAAAAAACAGACATTTTTTAGTTATTTAGGTTAGGGTTAGGGTTTATCGCTTTGGGTTTAGTGGTTAAGGTTTGGATTTTAGGATTTAGGTTAGGGTTGGTTAGGGCCTAGGTTTAGCCATTAGTGTTTAGGGTTTAGTGGTTTAGGGTCATGCTTACTAGTTTTTATGGCTCATAGAGTATTTTTAGGCTAGTTTAAAGTTTAGAATCCTAGGTTTAGCTTAAAGTTAGTTAGTCCATTTTATATTTAGGATTTAAGGTTTATGGTTTTAGGAATCCTTTTTAAAAAATTCAAATGGTAGTTTAGGTTTCTATTTTAGCATATATTTATTTTATCTTAGTTTAGTTTATTTTTTATTTATTTTATTTATTTTATTTTTTATTTTAATTTATTTAATTATTTTTTATTTAGTTTAGGTTTTGTCTTTTAGTTTATTCTTAAGGTTTATGTTTAGGTTAATGCTTATTTTATAGTTTAATTTATTTTAATTTTAATATTTTAGGTTTAGGTTTTATTTTTATTTTAGGTTAAGGATAAGGTTTTATTTAATTTTTTAGGTTTAAGGTTTAATTTTGGTTTATTTTAGGTTTTATTTTTTTAATTTAGGTTTAGGTTTTTTTAGTTTATTTTATTTTATTTATTTAGCTTTAGGTTTACATTTTAGTTTAGGTTTTCTTTATCTTATTATTTTTTTTTTTGCCCTATTTTTAGGTTTTATTTAGTTTAGGTTTAGGTTTTATTTTTTAGTTTAGGGTTTATGGTTTAAGGTTTAAAGTTTAAAGTTTAGGGTTTATGGTTTAGGGTTTTGGATTTAGGGTTTAGGGTTTAGGTTTAGCATTTACGATTTACGGTTTATTATTTTAGGGTTTAGGGTTTAGGGTTTAGGGTTTAGTGTTTAGTGTTTAGGGTTTTTAGGGTTTATAGTTTAAGGTTTGTGGTTTAGGTTTTAGGTCTAGGGTGCAAGTTTTAGTTTAGGGCTTAGGGTTTTCTTTTTAATCGAGAATAAATTCCAATTCAACAATTCTTCTTTTCAATTTCATCAACCAAGTAAAACACCAAGTTTTCTAAGACATTAGAGATGACACAGATAAAAAATGACCATGCATAGAGCAAATCAAAAACCTTAAATAATTAGAACTGTCTCTACTGTAAAGACTAAAGGCAGAGTTCCATAAGTAGCATATCAGATCAATCATTCTTCAGTTTCTCTAGTACCCGTCAAAATAACCTCGACCACTTGAGTAGCCAGATCCACCATGATATCCTCGATCTCTCCATCCGGCTCCACCATAGTTGTAACCTCCAACGCTCCTCCAGTCTCCATAACCACCGCCTTAATATTAACCAGCACCTCCAAATCCCCAACCACCACTGCGATGACCAACGCCTCTGCCTTCGCCTCCATCGCCAGATCTAGACTGAGCCTAGTTGACAGTGACATTCCTGCCATCAAGGTTCTGCCAATTCTTAGAGTTTAGGTTTATGTTTATTAGGCTTTAGGGTTTAGGTTTATTTTTTAATTTATTTAGTTACTTTAGGTTTAAGGTTTAGGGTTAGGGTTTAGGGTTTATGGTTTAAGGTTTAGGGTGTAGTTTAGGGTTTTATGGTTTATGTTTAGGTTTAGACGGTTTGCTTAGGGTTTAGGGTTTAGGGTTTTTAGGGTTTAGGGTTTCAGGTTTAGGGTTTAGGTTTTAGGTATAGTGTTCAAGTTTTAGTTTAGGGTTTAGGGTTTTTATTTTTTTAATAGAGGACAAATTTGGATCTAACATTTCTTCTTTTCAATTTCATTAACCAAGTAACACACCAAGTTTTGTAAGACACAAGCGATGACATAGATAAAAAATGAGCAAACAAAGAGCAAATCAAAAACTTTAGGTAACAAAAATTGTCTGTATTATAAAGACACAATTCCATAAGTAATAGATCGGATCGACCGTTCTTCAATTTCTCTAGTTCCCATCAAAACCACCCCGACCTCTCGAGTAGCGGGATCCACCATCATATCCCTGGTCTCTCCGTCCGGCACCACCATGGCTGTAACCTCCATCGCTCCTCCCGCCTCCATAACCACCACTGCTCTGACCACCGCCTCCATATCCACTAGCACCACTAGATCTCCCACCACCACTATGATAATTGTCGCCACTGCCTTCGTTTCCACAGCCAGATCTAGACTGAGCCTGGTTGACGGTGTTGTTCTTATGATCAAGGTTCTGCCAATTCTTAGGGTTTAGGTTTAGGTTTAGCTTTATTAGGTTTTAGGATTTAAGTTTACTTTTAAATTTATTTAGTTACTTTAGGTTTAGGTTTAGGGTTTGAGGTTTATGATTTGGGGTTTAGAGTTTAGGGTTTAGGGTTTAGGTGGGGTTTAGGGTTTTAGAGTTTAGCTTTAGCATTTAGGTTTAGGGTTCTTTATTTTATTTTTTATTCTTTTTTTTTAAATTAAGTAAACCAGTAGGTTTAGGTTTATTTAGTTTATTAAGTTTTATTTATTTTATTTATTTTATTTTTATTTTATTTAGGTTTATTTTTATTTATATTTAGTTTAATTTATTTATTTTAATTTAGGTTTTATTTTAGTTTATTTTTTTTAGGTTTAGGTTTGGTTTAGGTTCATTTTAGTTTAATTTTTTATTTTATTTTCAAGTTTAGGTTTATTTTTTTATTTTAGGTTTAGGTCTAGGTTTATATTTTATTTTTTTTATGTTGCTTTTAGGTTTTTTTAAGGTTTATTTTTTTTAGTTTAGGTTTAGGTATAGACATTTCTTTCTTTAGGTTTAGGTATTATTTATTTAGTCTTTAGGTTTATTTTTTATTTATTTTTAGGAATTTTAGATATTTATGTTTTATTTTTTTTTTTATTTATTTTTAGGTTTATTTTAGGTTTAGGTTTTTTAGTTTTATTTTATTTTATTTTATTTTTATTTTATTTTTATTTTATCCAGGTATTTTATTATTTAGTTTAGTTTTTTTCATTTATTTTATTTTATTTTAAATTTTTATTTTATTTTCTTAGGTTTAGGTTTTGATTTAAGTTTTAGTTTAGGCTTTAATTTGTTTTATTTTTTAATTTATTTTAGTTTAGGTTTTTTTATTTATTTATTTTTTATGTTCTATTTAGTTTGGGTTTAGGTTTTTAGCTTTTTAGGGTTTAGGGTTTAGGGTTTAGGGTTAGTTTCAGGTTTAGGGTTTAGGGTTTATGGTTTAGGGTTTAGGATTTAGGGTTTAGGGTTTAGGGTTTAGGGTTTAGGTTTTATGGTTTTATTGTTTAGGGTTTAGGGTTTAGGTTTTAGGATTTTTAGGGTTTAGGGTTTAGGATTTAGGGCTTATGTTTTAGGTTTAGGGTTCAAGTTTCAGTTTAGGATCGGGTTTTTTTAGTAGAGAATAAATTTAGATTCTACATTTCTTCTCGTCGATTTCATCAACCAAGTAACATAGCAAGTTTTCTAAGACACAAGAGACAACATATACCAAAATTGACCACGCATAGAGCAAATCAAAAACCTTAGATAACTAAAACCATCTACTATAAAGACATAATTCCATATGTAGGATTTGGTCGTTCTTCGCTCTAGTTCCCATCAACCCCGATCTCTAAAGCAGGTGATCCACCATCACATCTGGTTTCTCCTCTCCGCCACCACACGCAGAATCTGTTCTCCTACCTCCATAACCACCACGCTCACCACCACCTCCATATCCACCACCTCCGCACTCCCACCACCAATGTGATAACTGCCACCTCTGCATTCACCTCCACTACCAGATCTAGATTGATCCTGGTTGATGATGTTGTTCCTATCATCAAGGTTTTGCCCATTATTTTAGGTTTAAGTTTAGGGTTTGAAGTTTAGGATTTAGGTTTATGGTTTAGTGTTTAGCTTTTTAGGTTTTATTCTTTTAGGGTCTAGGCTTTACGGTTAGGGTTTAGGGTTAGGGTTTAGTGTTTAGCCTTTAGGGTTTAGGGTTTAGTTTTTAGCTTTTAGGGTTTAGGGTTTTTAGGGTTCAGGGTTAGATTAAGTTTTAGGGTTTGAGGGTTTAAGGTTTAAGGTTTAGGGTTTAGGGTTTAAGGTTTTAGGGTTGTATAGGATTTAGGGTTTAGGGTTTAGAGTTTAGGGTATTTTTTTTGACGAGGGAGGGGGGATGTTAGAATTTTATTACCATAGAAGGAAAAGATACAATGTTCTTAGAAGTGTTAAAGCTCTAAAATTCTACTCCTCTCAGAGCAACAAGAAACAAAAAGAGCTAAACTGCCATCTAAATACATTAGAAAAAGAAAATAAAACAAAAGAGCAAATACAATAGTAAAAAATCATAAGAGAAAAAAATAGAGAGTAAGACTACAATAAATCTTGAAAATAGTAAAAGAATGAGTCAACAATAGTATAAAAGAAATCAACAACACACTACAAAGACAAAAGTCATAGCTAAAAAGGATAAGGATAAAGAGAGGAAAAGGAGAGTGTTGAGAAAGAGAATGCTCGATCCTCTCAAGGGGCAACAATACATATGAGCATCAAAACTTCATAAAGAATGGTTACAATTATATGTAATGCTACCAACCAGAGAGAATAGGTGAGTAACATCAAAGCAATCATAGCCAAAGATACGATACAAGAAAACATCCAAGGCCAAGAAATAATAGTGTTCTAGATCCTGCAACGTTTAACAAAGAGAAACCAGCCAACAACTAGCTAGTAGTCAAACCACCAAACAAAAACCACAACAAACTAATCATAATAACATAGAGTGAGGCTAGAACAAAGGAAAAACACCAACAACAACCATTACTTAAATATCAATCCAAGCTCCAAACTAGGGAAAACTAGAACCATCAATCATCAAGCACCAAACCCATGTTGATTAATAGAGAAATAGCCAAAATAACCAAGAAAGGAGCCCTCAAGCCAAAGTCCTAACAAGTAGCAGTCACTAAGCCAAACTAGGGTGAGCAACCACAAATGATTAAATAGCTCAGAAATGAAACCACCAATTGAAGGAAACATAACTTGCAGCCAGTGCAAATCAACAGAAGACAAGACAGCCACACAAAAAGAGGCCAAAGGCAGCCACCAAACACTAGAAACCAAAAAGTCCAATCCAAAAGGATAAACAAAGGTTCAACCAGCACAGCAAAAGGCTCTAGCAAATTTTCCAAGAAGAAGGAAAATGCCAACAAGGAAAAAATCAACCAACCAAGATTCTAAGGAGAACTAAAAGTCCTCCAACCAAAGGAGCTACATAAAATAGCCATAAGGCAACCACTAGACAATAACCCATAATACGTAACAAATAAAAGAAGCATCCCTAGTAGCCAAGAAAAAGTAGAAAACTAACAAAGTACCATAAAATAGAGGTCTAATAGAAGCACAACAACCATAGAAATGCAATAATAGTAGCTAGCCAAGACATACTGAAAAACCAAACTTCCCTAGCAATAAATACTAACCCGACATGAAGCATAATAACAACACAAAATGTGCTGCAAATAATGCACCCAATAGAGGCTAATCCCAGGAGAATAACCAAATGCAAAGCCAAGGCAAAAGAAGGATCTAGCAGTAAATAATAAGGAACTAAGAGGAAAACCCAAAAAAGTAGCCAGGAAATTCATCAAAATAAGGTTCAGAAAGGCAAGAACCAACAAAAATTTCCACTAGAAAGGCCACCATCCAACCATGAAAAATAAACAAAAAGTAATTTGAGTTCAAGAGGAGAGCCAACAAACCAACCAGTGCAAAAAATAGAATAAATCTAGAGCATAACCCATCTCATCCACAAATAAACAGAGTAACAAGGCACATGATCTAGTCTCTTTAGGGAGTGAGTTTAAGGACTTAGTATTTTCTTAATAAATAAATAGCCTAGCTATCTTAGATAAGCATAAAGACTTTCTTACATGTATTTAAAATCATAGGAGTTAGTTGGTGGCCACCCCTAGGCAGTTGTAAGTCCAAGCTATCGGGTGGTTTGTCCTCTTGTGGAGGCAAACCAAATACCCATTTTCACCTTAGATTTAGGTTGTGCTGTCGGCCCTCACCGAAGCTCCCTAGATTTAGGTTCTGAGGTTATTTTTCCCCTTTTGGGCCATATGCATAATTCCTCACCTCTTAGACATTTCCTTAATCTAGTGTTAAGGGATCTTAAGTCCTAAATTACTAATGAAAAGATACAACTCAAACAAACTAAATCAATTTCTAAAATATAAAGCCAATTATAGGATAATTTGAGATGCTCGCTAGGTTTCCTAACATCATAGGCATCTTCTACTTATCTTCCAATTTGACTTCAATAATAACTCCCTCTTTTGACCAATCCCATTTGATCTTCAAAATAAACCAATCGATTGATAGTCCTTCCTATTGAAATCTTCAAAGACAATGATCATTTACCTTAATCAAGAGTTTTCCTAAGAGATCCTATCCCTTAGGATGTAATTAACTATGGGGGCTTCCCTTGTTGGGAACTTAATGAACCCAATTTAAAATAAACCTTGCATTACTTCTCCATGTGAAGTAGGGAAAGAATATCTAGTACATATGTAGACCCATTATCTTTAGGGAGTCCTTATTGAGGTGATTAGGTCCATTAAAGGGTAGTGACTTCTATCTTTCAAGCTAGTACACTATTCTTTGATGACACTAGATCACTGAATAAGTACATCTACGTGGTGTTCTAAAAAAGATAAATTTCTATAAGGCCTCTTATTTCTTTTCTAACTAATGATTTGAAAGGCAACTCCCCAATAGGAATTTATTCACCACAATATTATAACAAAACTAAAACCAACAAAATGTACAATAACATTAGTAACACACCACCACATTCATATATATGTGAAGTTATATTGTTATGTATATTATATTTTAATATTCTTTCTTATAATATATTATCTTACATTACACCTTAAAATGAATCACTTTAAGAAAAAATTTTATAAAATTTAGTTGAAAAATAAACATTTCTTTTGAAGGAAAAATTTCATTCTTTTGATTAAATGACACACTATAGAACACCCCCAAAGATGTTCCCTAAAGTCTACCTTAAATTTGGTCAAATCCCATCATCTCATCCTACATATCAGTGTTTTTAAGAATTATACTAGTACAAACTCTACTATATCATAATATAACAAACTAAAATATGCTAAACAACATGAAGTAATACACAATAGTATGCTATAATGCATGATTCTACATTATGGTATGGCATCCTATATTATAATAGACTATAACATATTATATTATATTATATTATATTGCATATCACATCAAAAGGGATTTCTTAAGATAAAAATCATAAAATTAGTCTAAACAATAAAAAACTATATCTTTTAGTCGTATCACTTACATATTTTAAATTGAAATAATATATTATGATGCCATGCTCTACTATTACGAATTTGGCCAAAATCCTCCATTTTAAAGTCTAAATAAACATTTTTATAAATAATTCTAGTGCAAGCTTGACCGCATTATTGCAAAATACTAAAAGAATTTAAAATGCGCAAAACAATATATTATGATATATGATGCTATACTATGCTACAACTTATAATATTTATTTTTAACAAAAAATCTTACTTTTTAGACTATAATTGGCATATAACACCATCGGTACTACAACCTAATTCTCAATTCAAATTTAATAAATTTTATCATCTGATTTATTAAATAAATATTTTTATGATTTATATTAATATAGACTATATAACATGATACCATAATATACGAAAACATTTGAAAACATCTTATAACATCCAAAAACACATCACTACATGCTCAAATATATGATGCAACATTATACTATAATAAATTGTATTATAATATGACTTAGGGTTAGGGTTTAGGGTTTTCAAATCTAGGCAAGGAAAGTCTCTTAAAGACATTTCCTTTAGCTACCATAATTATGTTAGGATTAGATCATTCTTTATATCTACTAATGGTATCTTTATTCAAGGTTAAGGTTTAAGATTTAGGGTTAGTTTAGGGTTTGTTAGGGTTTGGAGTTATGGTTTAGTGGTTTATGGTTTACAATTTAGGGTTATAGTTTTAGGGTTTATGGTTTAGGATTTATGGTTTTAGGTTTTAGAGTTTTATGTTTAGATTTTTAGGGTAGGTGGGGTTTAGGGTTTAGGTTTGAGGGGTAGTTTAGGGTTTAGGGTTTTAAGTTTAGGGTTTTTAGGGTTTTAGGTTTAGTTTAGGGTTTAGAATTTAGGGTTCAAGGTTTTTTTAACAGAGAATAAATTTAGATTTAACATTTCTTCTTTTCATTTTCATCTACCAAGTAACACCCCATGTTTTCTAAGACACAAGCGATGACATAGATAAAAAATGAGCACCCGTAGAGCAAATGAAAAATCCTATACAAGTAGAACTATCTCTATAATAAAGACAGTTCCATAAGCAGAAGATCTGATCAGTTATTCTTCAATTTCCCGCCTTATAAGAACTACCCTGCATCTTGAATAGTAGGATTCACCATCATATCCATGATCTCTCCTCCACCCCACGATAACCTCCGCTGCTCCTCCCACCTCCATAACCACCATCGCTCCAACCACCACCTCCATATCCACTAGCACGCCCGCATCCCCACCAACACTACAATAATCGCCACCTTAGCCTTCCCCACACCAGATCTAGATTGAGCTTGACTGGTGATGTTCCTCCTCATGGTTACATTCTTAGAGTTTGGGGTTTTGGGACTGGTTTATGGTTTAGGGTTGTAGGCTTTAGGATTTAGGGTTGTGGTTTAGAGTTTAGGGTTTAGAGTTTAGGATTTTAGAGTTTAAGGTTTAATGATTGCAGCCTTTATTGTATAGAGTTTAGGGTTTTAGTTTTTAAGGTTTAGGTTTTAGGGTTTAAGGTTTAGGTTTGTAGGTTTAGGGTTTAGAGTTTAGGGTTTAGGGTTAGTTTTAGGGTTTAGGGTTAGGGTATTTTTAATTATTTTATTATTATTATTATTTTAAATTAAGTAAACTCATTAGTTTATTTAATTTTATTTGTTTTAGTTTTTATTTTAATTTTAATTTTAATTTAGGTTTTAGTTATTTTATTTAGTTTAGTATATTTATTTTAGGTTTATTTATTTTAGCTTAGGTTTTATTTTATTTTATTTTAGGTTTAAGTTTAGGTTTTTATTTTTTAGTTTAGTTTTATTTTTTATTTTAGGTTTAGGTTTAAGGTTTTATTTTAGCTTTATTTTTAGGTTTTATTTTTAGTTTAGGTTTAGGCTTAAATTTAGTTTATTTTATTTTATTTATTTTAAGTTTAGGTTTAGGTTTAGTTTATTTTAGCTTTAGCTTTAGATTTTATTTATTTTAGTTTAGTTTATTTTAGTTTTGGTTTAAGTTTATTTTATTTTAGGTTTAGGTTTTTTTAGTTTAGATTTAGGTTTTATTTTTATTTATTTTAGGTTTTATTTAAGCTTTATTATTTAAGTTTAGGTTTTATTTTTTATTTTATTTATTACTTTTAGTTTTATTTTATTTAGGTTTTTTTTATTTTAGGTTTATTTTATTTTTTTGGTTTTTTTTTTTATATTTTATTTTAGTTTTATTTTTATTTTATTTTATTTCATTTTAGGTTTTCATTTTGGTTTTTTTTATTTTATTTAGGTTTTGGTTTTTTTATTATTTTATTTTGGTTTTATATTTAGGTCTAAGTTTTAGGTTTTAAGGTTTAGGGTTTGGGGTTTAGGGTTTAGGGTTTTAGGATTTAAGGTTTAGGGTTTAGTATTTTGGATTTAGGGTTTGGGTTTTAGGATTTAGGGTTTAGTGTTTGAGGTTTAGGATTTCTAGGGTTTAGGCTTTGGGTTTAAGGTTTTTGTTTTGTTTTAGGTTTAGGTTTTATTTTAGGATTTAGAATTTAGGATTCAAGGTTTTTTTTGATAGAGAATAATTTTAGATTCAACATTTCTTCTTCTAATTTCTTCAACCAAGTAGCACTGTGGTTTTCTAAGACACAAGTGATGACATAGATACAAAATAAGCACCCATAGTGCAAATCAAAAACCCTATATAAGTAGAACTATCTCTACTATAAAGAAAGTTCCATAAGCATGATCAATCGCTCTTCTATTTCTAGTCAACCACCCCCGCCTCTCAGTAGTGATCCACCATCATATCCTATCTCTCCACACCCCATGGTTGTAACTTGTATCGTCCTCCCACCTCCATAACCACCATTGCTCCGACCACCACCTCCATATCCACCAGCACATCCAGATCCCCCACCACCACTACGATAACTGCCACCTCTGCCTTCCTATGCACCGCTAGATTTAGACTAAGCTTAGTTGACGGTGATGTTCATACCGTCATGGTTCTGCCCATTCATAGAGTTTAAGGTTTAGGGATTCGGGTTTAGGGTTTAGGGTTGTTGGTTTTAAGGTTTGGATTTTAGGGTTTAGGGTTTAGAGTTTAAGATTTTAGGGGTTTAAGGTTGTAGGTTTAGGGTTTAGAGTTTAGGGTTTGTGGTTTAGGGTTTAGGTTTAGGTTTAGGGGGTTTAGGGGTTAGAGGGTATTTTTAATTATTTTATTATTATTATTATTTTAAATTAAGTAAACTCATTGGTTCAAGTTTATTTAGTTTATTTTTATTTGTTTTAGTTTATTTTATTTTAATTTTAATTTAGGTTTATTTTTATTTTTATTTTGTTTAGTTTATTTATTTTAGGTTTATTTATTTTAGCTTAGGTTTTATTTTAGATTATTTTTTAAGTTGAGGTTTAGGTTTATTTATTTTTTAGTTTAGTTTTATTTTATATTTTATTTTTTAAGTTTAGGTTTAAGGTTTTTATTTTAGCTTTATTTTTAGGTTTTATTTTTAGTTTAGGTTTAGGCTTAAATTTAGTTTTATTTTATTTATTTTAAGTTTAGGTTTAGGTTTAGTTTATTTTAGCTTTAGCTTTAGATTTTATTTTAGTTTAGTTTATTTTAGTTTTGGTTTAAGTTTATTTTATTTTATTTTAGGTTTAGGTTTTTTTTTTTAGTTTAGGATTTAGGTTTATTTTTTTATTTATTTTAAGTTTATTTTAAGCTTTATTATTTAAGTTTAGGTTTTATTTTAGGTTTATTTTATTTTTTATTTTACTTTTAGTTTTATTTTATTTAGGTTTTTTTATTTTAGGTTTATTTTATTTTTGGTTTAGGTTTTATATATCTTTTAGTTTTATTTTTATTTTTTATTTTATTTCATTTTAGGTTTCGTTTAGGTTTTATTTTTTATTTTATTTTAGGTTTTTTTATTATTTTACTTTTGGTTTTATTTAGTTTAGGTCTAAGTTTTAGGTTTTGGTAGTTTAGGGTTTAGGGTTTAGGGTTTAGGGTTTAGGGTTTAGGGTTTAGGGTTTTGGGGTTTAGGATTTAGGGTTAGTGTTTAGGTTTGTTTTTAGGGTTTAAGGAGGGTTTAGATTTAGGGTTTTTTTTTTTGTTTTAGGTTTAGGGTTTAGGTTTTATTTTTGGGTTTAGAATTTAGGATTCAAGGTTTTTTTTTGATAGAGAATAATTTTAGATTCAACATTTCTTCTTTTCAATTTCTTCAACCAAGTAGCACCCCAGGTTTTCTAAGACACAAGTGATGACATAGATAAAAAATAAGTACCCATAGTGCAAATCAAAAACCCTATATAAGTATAATTATCTCTACTATAAAGAAAGTTCCATAAGCAATAGATCAGATCAACTATTCTTCTATTTCTCTAGTTCCTATCAGAACCACCCCTGCCTCTCGAGTAGTGAGATCTGCCATCATATCCCAGATCTGTCCCTCTGCCACCCCCACGGCTATAACATGTATTGCTTCTCCCACCTCCATAACCACCATTGCTCCGACCACCACCTCCATATCCACCAGCAAGTCAAGATCCCCCACCACCACTACGATAACTGCCGCCTCTTCCTTCCCATGCACTGCTAGATTTAGACTGAGCTTAGTTGACGATGATGTTCATACCATCATGGTTCTGCCCATTCATAGAGTTTAAGGTTTAGGGATTTGGGTTTAGGGTTTAGGGTTTAGGGTTGTAAGTTTTAAGGTTTGGATTTTAGGGTTTAGGGTTTAGAGTTTAAGATTTTAGGGTTTAAGGTTGTAGGTTTGGGGTTTAGAGTTTAGGTTTTAGGGTTTAGGTTTTTTAGGGTTTTTTTTTTTTAATTATTTTGATATTATTATTTTAAATTAAGTAAACTCATTGGTTCAGGTTTATTTAGTTTATTTTTTATTTATTTTAGTTTATTTTATTTTTTATTTAAATTTATATTTATATTTTATTTAGTTTAGTTTATTTATTTTAAGTTTATGTATTTTAGTTTAGGTTTTTTATTTCAGTTTATTTTTTAGGTTTAGGCTTATTTTTTAGTTTAGGTTTAATTTAATTTTGTTTTTTTTGGTTTAGGTTTAAGGTTTTTATTTTAGGTTTATTTCTAGGTTTTATATTTTAGTTTAGGTTCAGGTTTATTTTAGTTTAATTTATTTTTTAGTTTATGTTTAGGTTTAGGTTTAGTTTTTTCTAGCTTTAAGTTTAGGTTTTATTTATTTTAGTTTAGTTTATTTTATTTTAGGATTAGGTTTAAGTTTAATTTTTTAGTTTAGGGTTTAGGTTTTATTTTTTATTTATTTTGAGGTTTTATTTCAAGGTTTATTGTTTAGGTTTATGTTTTTATTTAGTTTTATTCTATTTTATTTTAGGTTTATTTTATTTTTATTTTACTTTTGTTTTTTTATTTAGGTTTTTTTTAGGTTTATTTTATTTTTTTTAGTTTAGATTTTATTTTTTATTTTAGTTTAGTTTTATTTTATTTATTTTATTTTTTTAGGTTTTAGGTTTAGTTTTTAGTTTAGGTTTCTATTTTCATTTTATTTTCTTTAGGTTTGATTTTTCTAGTTTATTTTAAGTTTGATTTAGTTTAGGTTTGAGTTCTTAGGTTTTAGGGTTTAGGGTTAGGGTTTAGGGTTTAGGGTTTAGTTTAGGTGGGGGGTTTTTAGTGGTTTAGAGGGATTTAGTTTATGGTTTTATGGTTGTGGTTTAGGGTTGTAGGGGTTTAGTTTAGGGTTTAGGGTTAGTTTTAGTGTTTAGGGTTAGGATTTTTTTAATTATTTTATTATTATTTTTTTTTTAAATTAAGTAAACTCGTAGGTTTAGTTTTATTTAGTTTATTTTTTAATTATTTTAGTTTATTTTATTTTTAATTTTGATTTAGGTTTATTTTTTAATTTAGTTTATTTATCTATTTAGGTATATTTATTTTAGTTTCAGTTTTTATTTTAGTTTATTTTCTTAAGTTTAGGTATATGTTTAGGTTTATTTTTTATTTTTATTTCATTTTTTAAGTTTCAATTTTATTTTTTATTTCTTTGGTTTAGGTTTAGGTATTTATTTTACTTTGTTAGGTTTAGGTTTTAGGTTTATTTTTAGGTTTTATCTTTTAGTTTAGGTTTTGGTACATTTTTTGTTTATTTTATTTTATTTGCTTTAGGTTTAGGTTTAGGTTAAGTTGATTTTAGGTTTAGGTTTAAGTTTTATTTATTTTAGTTTAGTTTATTTTAGTTTTGGTTTAGGTTTATTTTATTTTAATTTTAAGTTTATATTTTTTTAATTTAGGGTTTAGGTTTTATTTTTTATTTATTTTTAGTTTTTATATTTAGGTTTTTTGTTTAGGTTTAGTTTTTATTTAGTTTTTATTTTATTTTATGTTTATTTTATTTTTATTTTAGGTTTAGTTTTTATTTTATGTAGGTTTTTTTTTTTAGTTTAGGTTTTTAATTAATTTATTTTCATTTATTTTTTTTCTTTTTAGGTTTAGGTTTAGTTTTAGTTTATGTTTTTAATTTTTTTTTAATTTTTTAATTTTATTTTTATTTTGGTTTTTAGGTTTTTAGGGTTTAGGGTTTAATGTAGGGTTTAAGGATTAGGGTTTAGGGTTTAGGGCTATGGATTATAGGGTTTTGGGTTTAGGGTTTAGGGTTTAGGGTTTAGGGTTTTAGGGTTTAGGGTTTAGTGTTTAGGGTTTAGGATTTAGGGTTTTGGATTTTAGGGTTTTTTTGTTTACGAAGCTTCAAGAAATAATCCTAACATAAAACCTAAAAGTAGTACCAAAAAGAAAAAAAATTGAACTTATTTGCTTTATTAAAAGATGAATCTTAAGGAAAAAAAGGTTAAAACCATAGGTGCACAAACACAAAGATGTTAAGTGCCCAAAATAGTGAGGACGTATATGACCGATTTTCCTTGTTCTCTTTAAAAATAGCCAAGAGGGACACGCCAGAAACCTTCACAACCTTGAACCTAACTCCGGGAATATCTCTTACAGCATGCCCTTTACGGCCAAGTCTAGCAATCAATACCTCATCAGTTTCCTTGATGAAGTTCAAACAACTGCCATTTGGAACAAAGGCTGTAATCTTTATCCCATTCTTGATCAATTGGTCCCTAGCACATTTTTTTGATAGGGTTGCTTTGCCTCAATGCCAATTTTTTCAAGCACAATGGCCTTTGCAAGAAAAGATCATGTGAATGGCTTCTTCCATTCATTTCCAAGGTGACTTTCTTGTATGATTTGTCTGCCTACCTCTGATTTCTTCTATATGTCTTCAATTTTTGACCAGCTCCCATACCACGTGTTTTCCCCAAGTTGAAGAAATGAAAGAAGA
Organism: Cymbidium sinense; assembly: GCA_021442155.1. Classification (NCBI taxonomy): domain Eukaryota; kingdom Viridiplantae; phylum Streptophyta; class Magnoliopsida; order Asparagales; family Orchidaceae; genus Cymbidium; species Cymbidium sinense. The sequence continues at coordinate 301,850,719 of CM038214.1, read as the reverse complement.
ACCTCTACGGTCTAATTCAGGGAGTTTTATGAGCCACAACGATGACGAACGGGTTGAGAGCTCAATAGTTGGGAATTATTTAGCTTAGTTAGTTATTAGTTAGTTATTAGATAGTTTAGTATTTATTTAGCTTTTTATTTGTTTATATTTGTTTTTTTTAAATTAAGTAAACTGGTAAGTTTAGGTTTATTTAGTTTAATTTTTAGTTTATTCTATTTTTTTATTTTTAAATAGTTTATTTTTTTAGATTTAAGCTTTATTTTTTATTAGGTTTAGGTTCTTATTTTATTGTTTAAGTTTAGGTGTTAATTTTTTATTTTAGGCTTATTTTTATGTATTATTTTTTAGTTTAGGTTTATGTTTATTTTTAATTTACATTATTTTATTTAGTTTAGGTTTATGTTTAGGTTTGTTTTATTTTAGGTTTAGGTTTAGGTTTTATTTTAGTTTATTTTATCTTAGTTTATTTTATTTTATTTTTATTTTAGGTTTTTTTTTTTTGTTTATGGTTTAGGTTTTATTTTTATTTATGTTTATGTTTTCTTTTAGGTTTATTTTTAGGTTTAGGTTTTTATTTAGATTTTATTATATTTTATTTTAGGATTATTTTATTTTATTTTAGGTATAGTTTTTTTTAATTTGGTTTGTTATTTTTTAGTTTAGTTTAGGTTTTATTTATTTTAATTTAGTTTAGTTTTAATTTTTTTACTTTTCTTTTATGTTTAGGTTTAGGTTTAGGTTTTAGTTAATGTTTTATTTATTTTATTTTATTTTTTAGGTTTTTTTATGTTTTATTTTATTTATGTTTACATTTTTAGATTTTTAGGGTATAAGGTTTAGGGTTTAGGTTTTCATTTTAGGTTTATTTTTAGGTATATTTTTTTAATTTAGGTTTAGGTTTATTTTTAGTTTATTTTATTATATTTAGTTTAGGGTGTAGGTTTTGTTTATTTTAGGCTTAGGTTTAGGTTTTATTTATTATAGTTTAATTTATTTTAGTTTAGGTTTATGTTTATTTGGTTTTGCTTATTTTATTTTATTTAAGATTTAGTATTTTTTTTTAGTTTAGGGTTCGGGTTTTATTTTTTATTTTTATATGTTGTATTTATAGGTTTGTTTTTTAAGTTTAGGTTTTTATTTAGTTATTATTTTATTTTATTTTAGGTTTATTTTATTTTTATTTTATGTTTAGTTTTTATTTTATTTAGGTTTTTTATTCTAGGTTTATTTTATTTTTTTAATTTAATTAAGGTTTTTATTTATTTTATTTTAATTTATTTTAATTTCTTTTATTTATAGTATTTTAGTTTTAATTTTAGGTTTTATTTTATTTTATTTTTTTTTATTTTATTTAGGTTTAGGTATTTTTATTTATTTTATTTTTAGGTTTTATTAACTTTATCTTTAGGTTTTTAGGTTTTTAGGGTTTAGGGTTTAGGATTTAGAGTTTGGGTTATATGTCAGTGGTTGAGTTTTAGCATTTAGGGTTTAGGGTTTTAGGATTTAGTGTTTAGTTTATGGTGGCAAGGTTTAGGATTTAGTTTTTTTTAGGGTAGGGTCTGAGTTTGGGTTTGGGTCAAGTGGGTTTAAGGTAGGTTTAAGGAGGGGCATTATTATAATTATTTTTTATCTTAATGGTTTGGCCCAGTTTTAGAGTTTAGGATTTAGGGTTTAGTTTATAGGGTTTAGGTTTAGGGTTTAGGTTTGATGTTGTGGTTTAAGTTTAGGTATATCTTTAGTTGAGTTTTATTTTATCTTTATCATACAGCTTTTAGGTCAGGGTTGGGTAGTTTAGTTTTGTTTTTGGGGTCAGGTTTAGTCAGGGTTTAGTGTTTGTTTTAGCAACATTTGGTTGTTAGGGCACAAGGGTGGCCCAGGGTCAAGCCTGGTTAAGGCCCATAGCCCATGGTTTGAGTTTAATTTAGCTTTAGGATTTGTGGTTTAGTTTAGGGCCCATGGTCAGGGAGTTAGAAGGTGGGTGGGTAGGTCAGTGGTTAGTCAGGTTTTATGGTGGGGAAGGTGTAGGAGGGTAGGTCAGATTTTAGTTTAGGGTCTTAGGGTTGGGTTGGCTCAGGGCCCAGCCCAGGTCCAGTTAGGTTTAGAGTTTATTGTTTAGCTTTAGGGTTTAAGGTTTAGGGTTTAGGGTTTAGGGTAGGATATTATTTAGTGCAGGATTTAGTCTACAGGGTTTAGAGATTATGATTGGGTGAGTGAGTTTTGGGTTTATGGTTTCAGTTTTTTATTTTAGTTTTCTATTTGGGTTTAGGATTTAGGGTTAGGGTCAAGTTTTAGTTTAGTTTATTTTAAATTACAAACCAAGAAATTTAGTTTTTAGTTAATAGTTAGGGTTATAGTTTAGGGTTTTTTTAAAAAATTACAACCCAGAGGTTTCATTTTATTTAGTTTATTTATTTATTTTATTTTATTTTATTTTATTTTTATTTTCTTTATGATAATTTAAATTTTATTTAGTTTAATTAATTATTTTATTTTATTTATTTTAGTTTAGGTTTTTATTTTAGTTAATATTTTAGGAGGTTTAGGTTTATTATTTAGTTAAGTTTTTATTTTATTTTTTAGGTTTAGTTTAGGTTTAGTTTATATTTTATTTTATTTTATTTTATTTTTTATTTTATTTAGGTTTATGATTTCTTATTTATTTTTAGATTTTATTAGAGGTTTAGGTTTAGGTTTTAGTGGGGGTTTAGGGAGTGGAAGGAGGATTTGTTTTGGAGGGTTTATGTAGGGTTTAGGGGTAGGGTTTAGTTTAGTGGGGTGCTGTAGTGTTTAAAGATTTTGTGGTTTGTGGGTGGGTGGGTTTAGAAGGTTTAGGGTTTAGGGAGTTTAGGGTTTAGGGTTTGGAGTTAGTTTTAGGGTTTATGGTTTATGGTCCTGGCTTTAGGATTTAGGAATTAGGTTTAGGTTATATTTATTTTAGTTTAATTTATTATCGTGTAGGTTTAAGTTTATTTTATTTTGTTTATTTTAAGTCTAGTTTTTTTTTGTTTAATTTGTTTTATTTTATTTAGTCTTAGGTTTTCTTTTAGGTTTTTTTTGGTTTAGGTTTTATTTTATTTTATGTTATTTTATTTTAGGTTATCTTATTTTATTTTATTTTAGTTTTTTATATTTAAGTTTATTTTACTTTTTTTTTGTTTAGTTTAGGTTTTAATTTAATTTATTTTTTTAGTTTTTATTTTTTTAGTTTTTATTTTTTTTATTTTATTTTTAGGTTTAGGTTTAGGTTTAGGTTTTTATTTTGGTTTTAGTTTAAGCTTTTATTTTATTTTAATTTTTATTTTAATTTGGTTCAGGTTTATTCATTTATTTTATTTTTAGGTTTAATTTAGTTTAGGTTTCATATTTTAAATTTTTAGGGTTTAGGGATTAGGGTTTCAGGGTTTAGGGTTTAAGGTTGTAGGTTTAAGGTTTTAAGGTTTAGGGTTTAGGGTTTAGGGTTTTAGGGTTTAGGGTTTCTGGTTTAGGGTTGTAGGTTTAGGGTTTAGGGTTTCAGGTTAGGGTTTTTTTTTTATTTTTTTATTTTCATTTTTATATATAGGGTTTAAGGTTTATATTTTAGGTTTAGGGTTTAGGGTTTTTGGTTTTTTTTAATAGAGAACAAATTCAGATTCAACATTTCTTTTTTTCGATTTCATCAACCAAGTAACACACCAAGTTTTCTAAGACACAAGCGACGACATAGATAAAAAATAAGCACCCATAGAGAAAATCAAAAACCCTAGATGACTAAAACCATCTGTATTGTAAAGGCAGTTCCATAAGCAGTAGATCGGATCAGTCATTCTTCAGTTTCTCTAGTTCCCCTCAGAACCACCTAGGCCTCTCGAGTAGCAGGATCCACCATCATATCCCCAATCTCTCCCTCTGCCACCACCACGGCCTCGCCTCCTCCCGCCTCCATAACCACTGCTCACCACCACCTCCATATCCACCAGACCACCACCTTCGCCTCCACCACCAAATCTAGATCTCTGACGCTGATGTTGATGTATCAGGTTTCTTCCCATTCTTAGAATTTAAGTTTAGGTTTAGGTTTATTCAGTTATACTTTTAAAATTTTTTTTTAGTTTTAGGGGTTTAGGGTTTAGGGTTTAGGTTAGGTTTTAGGTTTTAGTGTTTATAGTTTAGGGTTTGAGGTTTATGCTTTTATGGTTTAGGGTTTAGGTTTTATGCTTTATGCTATGGTTTAGGGTTTAGGGTTTAGGGAATAGGGTTGTAAGTTTAGTGGTATAGGTTTAAGGTTTAGGGTTAGTTTTAGGTTTTAAGATTTAGAGTTTAGGGTTTAGGATTAAGGGTTTTTTATTTTTTTAAAAAAATTAAGTAAACTAGTAGGTATATATTTATTTAGTTTACTTACTTTATTTTTTATTTATTTTAGTTTATTTTATTTTCTATTTTTATTTAGGGTTATTTTTTATTTATATTTAATTTAGTTTATTTATTATAGGTTTTTTTTGTTTTAGTTTAAGTTTTTTTTTATCTTTATTTTGAGGTTTAGGTTTATCTAGTTACATTTTATTTTATTTTATTTTTAGGTTTAGGTTTTAGGGTTTAGGGTTTAGCAATTTTAGGGTTTTAAGATTTATGGACTGAGGCAAGGCTAGGGTTTAGGGTAGATTTGGTGAGTTGGCAGAGTGGTTTAGGTTTTTAGCTATTTTAGGGTTTAGGGGTTTAGGGTTTAGTGCCCAGGCTTTAGGGTTTAGGGGTTTGGGGAGGTATAGAGTTTAGGATTTAGGGTTTAGGATTAGGTTTAGGGTTTAGGATTTAGGGTTTATGGGTTATTTTATTTATTTATTTTAGTTTATTTTTTTTTTCATTTAGGTTTATTTTTTATTTTTATTTAGTTTAGTTTATTTATTTTAGGTTTATTTATTTTAGTTTGGATTTTTTGTTAATTCTTTAGGTTTAAGTTTAGTTTTATTTTTTACTTAAGTTTTACTTTTATTTTATTTTTAGGGTTTAGTTTTATTTTTATTTTAAGGTTTAGGTTAAGATTTTAAATATCTTTTTTTTAGGTTTAGGTTTTAGGTTTTATTTTAGGTTTATTTTAGGTTTTATTTTTATTTTAGGTTTAGGTTTTTTTTAGATTATTTTATTTTATTTAGTCTAGGTTTAGTTTTAGGTTTAGTTTATTTTATGTTTATGTTTATGTTTAATTTATTTTAGTTTTGTTTATTTTAGTTTAGGTTTAATTTATTTTTTAATTTTATTTTTATTTTAGGTTTAAGTTTTTTTGTTTACGATTTTGGTTTTATTTTTTAATTATTTTTAGGTTTAGGTTTATATTAAGTTTATAATTTTTTATTTTACCTTTAGTTTTAATTTTATTTTGGTTTTTTATATTTAGGTTTATATTTACTTTAGTTTGAATTAGGTTATTATTTATTTTATTTTTTTTATTTTATTAGTTTATGTTATGTTATTTTCTGTTTAGGTATAGGCTTTAATTTAGGTTTTATTTTATTTTATTTTTTATTTTAATTAGGTTTAGGTTTTTTTATCTATTTTATTTTAGGTTTCATTTAGTTTAGAGGTTAGGTTTTAGGTTTTTGGGTTTAGGGTTTATGGTAGGATTTAGGGTTTATGGTTTTAGGGTTTATTATTTGAGGTTAGGGTTTAGAGTTTAGTGTTTAGGGTTTATTGTCTAGGCTTTAGGGTTTTGGGTTTTTAGGGTTTAGAGTTTAAGGTTTAAGGTTTATTGTTTAGGATTTAGTGTTTAAGGTTTTTAGGGTTTAGGGTTAGCAAGGTTTAGTGTTTTTTTTAAAAAAAATTAAGTGTCGCAGTTTAGATTATTTAGTTTATTGTTTATTTTTATTTATCTTTTTATTTTTATTTAGTTTAATTTTTTTTTTAGGTTAATTTATTTTATTTTAGGTTCTTATTTTAGTTTATTTTTTAGGTTTAAGTTTAAGTTTATGTTTTTTTTTTAGTTGAGTTTTATTTTTAATTTATTTTATAGATTTAGGTTTTATTTTTTTATTTTTAGGTTTAGGTTTAACTTATTATTTTTTTTTTTTAGGCTTTGGTTTTAGGTTTTTATTTTAGGTTTATTTTTAGGTTTTATTTTTTAGTTTATGTTTAGGTTTATTTTTGATTTATTTTATTTTATTTAGTTTATGTTTAGGTTTAGGTTTAGGTTTTGTTTATTAGTTTATTTTAGGTTTTTTTTATTTTGTTTATTTTATTTTTTACTTTAGGTTTATGTTTTAGTTTGGGTTTAGGTTTTATTTTTATTTATTTTTTTGTTTTTTTTCTTTAAGTTTTTTATTTAGTTTTATTTTATTTTCTTTCTTATATTTTAAGATTTTATTTTATTTCATGTTTAGTTTTATTTTATTTACTTTTATTAGGTTTATTTTATTTTTTTAGTTTAGTTTAGGTTATTATTTAATTAGTTTAGTTTATTTTATTAGATTATTTTTTAATTTTAAGTTTTAATTTATTTTAGTTTATGTTTATATTTTATTTTATTTTATTTTACTTTATTTAGGTTTAGGTTTTTATTTATATTATTTTTATTAGTTTAGGTTTAAGTTTAGGTTTTAGGATCTAGTGTGTGGAGGGTTTAGGGCCCAGGGTTGGTGTTTTGGGGTTTATATGTTTAGGGTTAGTAAAGTTTAGGATAGGGTTTAGGTGGGGTTGGTGTGGCTCAGCTTTAGGATTTAGGCATTTATTTTTAGGTTCAGGTTTAGGGTTATATGGTTTTAAAGGATGGTTAAGGTTTAGTTAAATTAGGGCCTGGGGTCAGTTTAAGGTTTATGGTTTAAGTTTTGGGTTTCAGTTTTAGGTTTAAAGATTTTATAATTTAGTTTGGGGTTAGGTTTAGGGTTTAGTGGTTTAGGTTTTAGGGTTTAGGGTTTATGTTAGGGTTTGGATTAAGGGTTTAGGCTTTTAGGTTTAGTCAGAGTTATTTTTAGGTTTAAGGTTTAGGGTTTAGGTTTAGGGTTTTTTTTGTTTAGGGTTTAAAGTTTATGGTTTAGGGTTGATTATTTAGGGTTTAAGGTTTTATGATTTATGGTTTAGGGTTTTTGGTTTTTTTTCTTAACAGAGAATAAATTTAGAATCCATTTCTTCATTTTGATTTCAACCAAGTAACACACCAAGTTTTCCAAGACACAAGCAATGACATAGATAAAAATGAGCACGATAAAGCAAATCAAAACCCTAGATAACTAGAACTATCTCTATAAAGATGCAGTTCCATAATGATTAGATCCATTCTTAAGTTTCTCCAATTCCCATTAGAATTGCCCAGGCCCCTTGAGTAGTAGAATCCACCATCATATCTTCGATCTCTCCTTCCGCCACCACCATGACTGTAACCTCCATGGCTTTTCCAACCTCCATAACCACCACTGCTCCAACCCCCATTTCCATATCCACCAGCACCTCCAGATCCCCCACCACCATTGTGATAAGCGATGCCTCGGCCTTAGCCTCCACTATTAGATCTAGATTGAGCCCCGGTTGATGATGATGTTCTCGTGGTTCTGCTCGGGTTTAGGTTTAGGTTTATTTTTTAGTTTAATTTGTTACATTAGGTTTAGGGTTAGGGTTTAGGGTTTAGGGTTTAGGGTCTAGAATTCAGGCTTTAGGATTTAAGGTTTAGGATTTAGAGATTTACGATTTATGCTTTTAGGGTTTAGGTTGGGAGTTTGTGTTTAGGATTTATGGTTTATGGTTTCTTCTTCAAAAAACCGATAGGTTTATTTTATTTAGTTTATTTAGCTTATTTTTTATTTATTTTAGCAAATCTTATTTTTAATTTTTATTTAACTTAGTTTATTTATTTTAGAATTATTTATTGTTTAGGTTTTCTATTTTAGTTAATTTTTAAGGTTTGGGTTTAGGTTTATTTTTTATGTGTTTTATTTTTTACTTTATTTTTTAGGTTTTGGTTTTATTTTTTATTTTAAGGTTTAGGTTTAATTTTTTATTTATCTTTTTAGGTTTAGGTTTTAGGTTTTTATTTTGGGTTTATTTTAATTTTATTTTATTTTTTTAGTTTTTTAGTTTATTTTATTTTATTTATTTTAGGATTAGTTTAGTTTAGTTTATTTTAGGTTAGGTTTTTTTTATTTATTTTCATTTTGTTTTTAGGTTTTATTATTTTATTTTATTTTAGGTTAATTTATTTTTATTTTATGTTTAGTCTTTATTTTATTTAGGTTTTTTATTCTTAGGTTTATTTTACTTTTTAGCTTAGCTTAGGTTTTTATTAATTTTATTTCATTTTATTTTTAGTAGGTTTAGGTTAGTTTAGGATTTTATTGTATTTAGGTGTGGTTTTTATTTATTTTTTTTAGGGTTTATTTAGTTTAGGTTTAGCATTTTAAATTTTAGGGTTAAGGGTTTAGTTTTAGGGTTTAGGCATTAAGATTTAGGGTTTTGGATTGAAGGTTTAGGGTTTAGTTTTTTTTAATGTTTAAAGTTTTTTTTTAGGGTTTTTTTTTTTAAAATTAAGTAAACCCAGGTTTAGGATTATTTAGTTTATTTATTATTTATTTCAGTTTATTTTATTTTTTTATTTTAATTTATGTCTAATTTTATTTTAAGTTAGTTTATTTATTTTTAGGTTTTTTTTTTGTTTATTTTTTGGTTTAGGTTTAGGTTTATGTTGATTTTTTAGTTTAGTTTTATTTTTATTTTATTATTTATGTTTAAGTTTTATTTTTATTTTAGCTTTAAGTTTAGGTTTTATTTTATTTTTTAATGTTTAGATTTTAACTTTTATTTTAGTTTATTTCGATTTTATTTTTAGTTTTGAAATAGGTTAATTTTAGTTTAGTTCATTTTATTAAGTTTAGTTTATGTTTAGTTGATTTTAGGTTTAGGATTAGGTTTTATTTAAGTTTTCTTAGTTTGTATTAGTTTAGGTTTAAATTTATTTTATTTTCTTTATTTTAGGTTTAGGTTTTTTTTAAGTTTAGGGTTTAGGTTTTATTTTTATTTATTTTTTTTAAGGTTTTGTCATTTTATTTTATTTTATTTTATTTTATTTTAATTTTATTTTATTTTACCTTTACTTTTTATTTTATTTAGGTTATTTAATTTTAGTTTTATTTTATTTTTTAGTTTAGTTTTTGTTTTTATCTATTTTATTTTATTTTGTAGGTTTAGGTTTAGGTTTTAGTTTAAGTTTTTATTTTATTTTATTTTTTATGTTATTTAGGTTTTGGTTTATTTATTTATTTATTTTTAGGTTTTATTTAGTTTATGTTTAAGTTTTGGTGGTTTAGGGTTTAGCATTCAGGGTTTGGGGTTCAGGATTTAGGGTTTAAAGTTTAAGATTTTAGGGTTTAGGGTCTAGGGTTTAGGGTTTAGGGTTTAGGGTTAGGGTTTAGCATTTTTGGTTTTTTTTGATAGAGAACAAATTCACATTCAACATTTCTTCTTTTTTCATTTAGTTTATTTTTTATTTATTTTAGTTTATTTTATTTTTATTTTTTATTTATGATTATTTTTAATTTTTATTTAGTTTAGTCTATTTATTTTAGGTTTATTTATTTTAGTTTATGTATTTTATTTTAGTTTATTTTCTTAAGTTTAGGTTTTAAGTTTATTTTTAATTGAGTTTTATTTTTATTTTATTTTTTAGGTTTATGATTTATTTTTTTATTTTAGGTTTAGGTTAAGTTTTTATTTTATTTTTTTAGGTTTAGGTTTTTAGTTTAGGTTTATTTTTAGGTTTTACTTTTTAGTTTAGGTTTAGGTTTATTTTTAGTTTATTTTAATATATTTAGTTTAAGGTTTAAGTTTAGTTTATTTTAAGTTTAGGTTTAGGTTTTATTTATTTTAGTTTAGGTTTAAGTTTATTTTTTTAATTTTTTTTATTTTAGGTTTAGTTTTATTTTTCAGTTTATGGTTTAGGTTTTATTTTTTTATTTATTTTTATGTTTTATTTTTAGGTTTATTTTTTATTTTTAGGTTTTTATTTAATTTTTATTTTATTTTTATTTTAAGTTTAGTTTTTATTTTATTTTTATTTTATTTTATTTTATTTTAAGTTTATTTTATTTTATTTTTAGGTTTAGGTTATTGTTTAGGTTCTTATTAAATTTTATTATTTTATTTTATTTAGGCTTAGGTTTATTTATTTATTTTATTTTTAGGTTTTATTTAGTTTACGTTTAGGTTTTCAGATATTTAGGGTTTAGGGCTTAGGATTTAGGGTTTAGGGTTTAAGATTTTTAGGGTTTAGGTTTAGCTTAGGGTTTAGGGTTAGTTTAGGATTTAGGGTTTAAGGTTTAGGATTTATTTAGGTTTAGCTTAGGATTTAGGTTTTAGGTTTATCCCTTATTATTGAACTCATCAAAAGTACTCTCTTGAAGGGAAGGTTGGCATTGCCAAGAAGGATGAGGAGTTAGATTAGAGACAAACAATCATGGATTACCTAAATAAAGGAAAACTACCTCAAGAGAAGTCCCAAGCCCATCCGATGAAGTAGAGAACTCTTTCCTATGCTCATGTCGATGGTGTCTTGTACTAATAGTCTTTCAATCATATGTGGTTACGTTGTTTAGAAAAGTACAAAGCCCATAAGATCATGACCGAAGTATACTCAGGATTATGTGGAGCCAACTAATTCAGTCTAAAGATGAAAGCCAAGATCAAGAGACTAGGATACTACTGGTTGTCGATGATCAAAGATTGCATGGACGATGATGCCACCAATGTCAAATACATAGTGTGGTCCTACACCAACCATCCAACATTCTACATCCTACATTGGGATCATGGCCATTCGAATGTGTACATACATAGTCCGATTGATCCTCCTTCTTTGATGGGTCATCATTTCATCTTAGCTGTTACTGATTACTTTTCCAAATGGGAGAAGATGACTCAGCTCGGAGAGGTCACAACTGAGCATGTCCTCCAATTTTTTAGGAACCATATCATATATAGGTTTGAAGTGCCTCAACGAATTATATCTGATAATGGTACTACATTCAATGCATCGAGATCAAAAACTTTTCTTGGAGACAAAACATAGATTGGAGAATTTCTACCACCAACTACTAGAGGGAAAATGGCTTAAAAGATGACTTCAACAAAACTCTCATCCAAATACTAAAGATGACACTCGACAACAACAAGCAATAGTGGCATGAGCAATTAGTTGAAGCCTTGTGGGCCTACCACACCACATATAGAACTCTAACTTAGTTTACTCCTTTCTTTTTAGTGTATGGGTCTGAAACCGTTCTACCATTAGAAGTCTAACTCTCATCACAAAGGATAACTGTTGGTAGCAAGATCACAATAGAGAAGAACACCAAGTGGCGGTTAGAAGAGCTTGAAGGTTTGGAGGAGATACGTCTGCGGGCATGCCAAAACCTTGAGTTGTAGAAAACTAAAATGATTCAACTTCACAATAAGTTGGTCCGTCCTAGAGCTTTTCAAGTAGGAGAGCTTATTTTAGATCTAAGGAGACTGATTGTTGCCCATTGTAAGATGAGAGGTAAGTTTGAACCAACTTGTGAATGCCATTTTTCCATAGAGGAGGCCTACCAAGGAGGATCTTAACTTCTTATTAATCATATGGGAGAGTGCCCAATGCTTCCAACCAATGGGAACTACTTAAAGAAATATTATAAATCATGTTTTAAAATAACAATCATCAATGAAAATTCCATTTCAAATTCAATCTCTTCCCTGTTGAAAGTATTCTTATTTGTGAATCCACCATGATGTGTTTAGGGTAGGTGTAAGGAACCTGAGCGAGGTCCTATCCTTCATTGACACAACAAAAATACAAACTACACACAAACATATCAAACAAACACATATCTTCTATCTTGGGCTACTCTGAGTTGAGATAACGCCCCTAGTGCCATTCACTTAGTAGTTGGTCTAGTCGCCGATGTGCTTGTTAATGTGTCACCCTAATGTACATCTTACTTTGGAGGATGTAAGTCTACTATACTTTACCTCCTTACTTGGCCACGCACAATCGATGAGCTCTTATTAGGCCTTATTATGGTGGATGGTAAGCTACCTCATGTTGTCTTTATTTAAGAGGATGTGAGTCTACTATGCTTTTTTCTTGGATTAGCCTTCGTGCAGTGACTGGGTCGAGTATATTTGAGGTTTAGGATAAGTCCCCTAGTGTCCCTTTCCCTACTGACTGCTTCTAGTCTAGGTTCAATCCTTCCTCGATGCACCCCGCTTAGTAGTCGCTCTAGGTCAGATAGTATATGTCCCGCCGATGATAGACTATCGTGATGATCAGTTCTTCTTGTAAAGTTGTAAGCCTACATGCTTTCTTTCTAGATTGATCATTGCACACCAACGGCACCTTAGGTTGGTTGGTTCTCACTATGCTATTAAATACACCACTCATGCTGACGGATACACCATTGGTTGTTTGGTTCTTTCACCTTAGGATACACCACTCATGACAGTGTAAGTCTCTACACTTTCTCCTTGAGTTGGCCACAACCTATAGGCTTACTATTAAAGGGCTCAAGATAACACCCCTAATAGCATCTCCCGGGCACTATATTTGGATTACATCCTTTGCAACCCCATTTAGACACTAGGCCAGGATTGACGTTCCCTTTCCAAGTAACCACCTGTGGTTGGAGAATCCATTCAATGGATGCGATTCTCCCTAAGTCCAAGAACTGAGATAGGTCAAGGCACATAGCCCATTTTAGTGTGGTCCCTCAGACACCAATAAGGTTCATGAAAACATATAAATAAAATATGTATTCACTTGTGGATTAGGAGGACCCCTAGCGGTACCTTTTCTCAAGAAAGTATCCTATCTTTAGGGCAGTGTCAGCAAAACTCCCTATAGGAATGGTCTGACTACTCTTGAGTTGATATAAGTTCCCAGCAGCATTCACTCAATAGTCGCATGTAAGTTAGGTTTGATTTGTTATGCTACCAACAAGTCACCCTAGTGGTTGTTCCCTACTTTGGAAGATGAAAGTCGGCTATGCCTTCTTCCTAGCATAGGCATTGCACATGGAAAGGCAACCCCTTAGGTTGTCTAGCTCTACCCCACGGCCAATAGACTATCCTTTTAGATTTGTAAATCTAAGATAGGAAAAGTCCGATATATATCCCTTCTCCGTGGGTCCATCCCACACCAACATGGTCCATAAATTAAATCTATCAAATTTGATCGAGCTCACATCCCTAGGGATTTGCCCTCAAGATATCAAACTAAACCAAACAAAGAATATCAAATCACATGAAATTAAGATAAAATTATTCTTAAATCTTTTTGAGTTGACATAAGCCCCCAGGGGCATTCACTCAATAGTCTCCATAGGTTCAATTTGTTATGCATCTAGCAGTCACCCCTACCATTGTGCCTCACTTTGGAAGATGTAAGTTTTCTATGCCTTATTCTTAGCATAGTCATTGCACCAAAAGAAACCCCTTAGGTAGGCTAGCTACCCCCACGCCGAGACTATCCCTTTAGATTTGTAAACTTGAGGTAGGTCAAGGCTGATATAGCCCCTTCTCAGTGGATCTATCACACACCAACAGGGTTCATACATTAACTCAGATTAAATTAAACTCATCTAATTTTCCCAATGGAGTTCAATCAAACCTTTCTTCCCAATGGTGCCCCAAATCATTTATAAATAAGTCAAGAAAAAAAATCAAATTAAAAACCAACCTCCCTAATGGAGCCAAATTAAACCAACTCCTCTAGTAGGGTACAAATCAAAGAAATCCAAACAAATTCTTATCCCCAACGTATATATCACCAAAAAAATCTATGAAATCAAACTCAAATCCTAATCCCCAGCATATAGTGTGAACCTGCTTCCTTAGTGGAAGGTTCATATACCCAATCCCTAGTGGACTCGAGCCCATATCTCAGCATATGCCTCCATCAATTAAAATAAAACAAATTAAAGTCAATTGATCTTAATACCCGGTGGATTATAGAGTTTTATGCCCAACAGATCATTTTTCCACAAATCATATAATCAAATCAAATTTAAACCTTATCCCCAATAGATTTTCTTCTTTTATGCCATCAACATAGACCCCCCCACATGTCATGCCCAATGCATGTTTGATCCCCTAGCAGATCTCCCTCTATGTCCTTGACATGGAATTCTCAGCAAATGTTATTTTTTCTCTTATGCACACCTTTAATACTTCAACCAAAATCCTAATAATGTATTCGTTCATAAACATCATCTTAAAATTGTAATTAACATTTTATGATTGGTGATGGTGCAATCTCAAACTAACTATACAATATCATGCTAAACATATTATAGTGTGAATTAACACACTATATTATATTATAATATATGATGTAATATTATAATTTTCTATAATATAATATATTGTCTAACATTACACCTCATTAGAATTACATAAAAGGAAAAAAATAAAAAAATTTCACAAAATATGAATAATGTTCATTTTGGATGTAAAATTATTAATTTTATATTAGAAGTGTAACAAAATAGCATAATTTTGGTGTTGCTTCTTAGTGTGTGCTGTAAATTTGGCCAAATCTTCCATCTCAACCTTCAAATTAACATTTTTGTGATTTTTGACCCAATGTATTATAACAAAAGTAAAACATACTAAAATGTACAATAACATTTAGTAACACACCACCACATTCATATATATGTGAAGTTATATAGTTATGTAAATTATATTTTAATAAGCTTTCATATAATATATTATCTTACACTACACCTTAAAATGACTCACTTTAAGAAAAAAATGTAAAATTTGGTTGAAAAATGAACTTTTATTTTGGGTGCAAAATTCCATTCTTTTGACTAAATGACACACCATAGCACACCTCAGTGACATTTCCTAAAGCTTACCTTAAATTTTGTCAAATCCCATCATCTCAGCCTATAAATCAGTATTTTAATAAATTATACCATTACAAACTCAACTACATCCTACTATAACAAACTAAAATATGCTAAACAACAAGTAGTAATACACAATAGTATGGTACAATGCATGATGCTACACTATGTTATGGCATCCTATATTATAATACACTATAAATATTATATTATATATATTGCTTATCACATCATAAGGGATTACTTATGATAAAAATCATAAAATTAGTCTAAATAATAAAAACTATATATTTTAGTCATATCACTTACATATTTTAAATTGGAATAATATATTATGATGCCATGCTTTACCTATTATGAATTTGGCCAAATTGCACCATTTTAAAGTCTAAATCAATATTTTTATAAATAATGCTAGCGCCGACGATTGCATGATTGTAAAATACTAAAAGAATTTCAAATGTCCTGAACAATATATTATGATATATGATGTTATACTATGCTACAACATATAATATTTATTTTGAACATAAAATCTTACATTTTAGACTACAAGTGGCATAGCACACCTTTGGTACTACAACCTAATTTCCACTTGACATAAAAAGAATTTCATCATCTGATTTATTAATCAATATTTTTATGATTTATATTAATATAGACATAGGGCACAATACCATAATATACTAAAACATTTCAAAACATCTTATAACCTCCAAAAACATCACTACATGCTCAAATATATGATGCTACAATATACTATAATGTATGGTATTATAATATGATCTAGGTTAGGGTTTTGGGTACCCAAATCTCTAATAGTCAAGGGATAGTCTCTTGAAGACATTTTTCTTAGCTGCCATAACTATGTTAGGATTAGGTTATTTTTTAGATATACTCCTAATGACATCTTTATTCAAGGTTTAAGGTTTACTTTTAAGGGTTAGTTTAGGATTTAGGTTTAGGTTTAGGGTTGTGGCTTAGTTTGGTGTTTTAGGATTTGGGATTTAGGTTGTAGGTTTTAAGGGTTAAAATTTACTGGTTTTAGGGTTTAGGGTTTAGGTTAGGGTTTAAGGTTTAGGGTTTAGGGTTTAGGGTTTGGGGTTTGGGCTAGGGTTGTAGTAAGGGTATATAAGATTTAGGGTTTAGGGTTTAAGATTTAGGGTTTGTCAATTTAGGTTTAGTGTTTGTGGGTTCAAGGAGGGTTTAGGTTTAAGATTTAGAGTTTAAAGTTTAGGGTTTAGGGTGTGGTTTAGGTTTAGTTTTTTTAAGTTTTATAGATTTAAGGTTTAGGGTTTATAAGGATTTTTTTAACAGAGAAAAAATTCAAATTCAACATTTCTTCTTTTCGATTTCATCAAAAAGTAGCACCCCAAGTTTTCTAAGACATAAGCAATGACATTGATAAAAAATGATCACCCATAGAGCAAATAAAAAATCTTAGATAAGTTGAACCATCTTTACTATAAAGACATAGTTCCATAAGTAGTAGATCGGATCCATTCTTTGATTTGTCTCCTCTATCATAACCTCTCCAGTAGTGGGATTTGCCATCATATTCTCAATCTCTCTCTCACCACCATGGTTGTAGCCTCGCCCCTCCTCCATTCATAACTTCCACTACTCTAACAATCACCTTCATATCCACCCCATTCCCCACCTCCACTGTGATAACTATCTCCACCTTCGCCCACCTTTGCGAGCCTGAGAGCCTAGTAGAGATGTTCCTATCATCAAGGTTCTACCCATTATTAGGCTTTAGGGTTAGGGGTTAGGTGGGGTTTAGGGATTGGGGTTTAAAGTTTAGGATTGTAGGTTTTAGGATTTAGGTTTTTTTTTAGAGAACCCCATGTTAGGGAAGTTTATTACCACGAGAAGGGGGTTACAAGATCCTTAAGAGAGGATAAACCCAAGAACTACTACTCAAAGAGTACAATTCGCCTAGAGAGTGAATCACTTATCTAAGTACAACCAAAAAAGGAAAAAGAATAGAGAAAAGAAAAATAGCAAGAGATACAAAAGTAGCAAAAAAAGAAAAGCTAGAGGACATCCAAAAAGCTTGAGAAGATGAGAAAAGTATTTTCCACCTCCATAGAAGGAACTACAAAGAAACAACACAGAACCTACAAATAGCTAGAGGAAGGAATTAGCACAAGTAATGAGATAAAAACAAAATAAATAGAAAAACTAAATGAAAGTGTGGGAAATTTAAGGAAGTGTGTGAAGGAAAGCTCAGGCTCAGTCGCAGCAGAATGAGGCAACTGCAAACATGAGCATCCAAACTTTGAAAGAAGGGTTACATCACAAGTGCCAAATTATGAGTGAAATCATCCCAGCCATCATAGCTTACATACTTGGGGGAAGGCAGCTGCCACTAGATGAAAATCATATGATCTTGAATACCTACCAAGCAATAGCAAAATACACTCTTGAATGAAAGGAAACCATATTCAAGATAGGGATGCCACCAATCCCTTGTAAGAGAAGCATCACCTAAGTATTCCACCATAGCATGAGAATGAATAATAACAAAAAAACCCCTACCATGAAAACATCAAGGCAAGGAAAACACCCCATAGAAGAAAGCCAATTAGAGCAAAGAACCTACTAATAGCTATATCATAAAGAATTTTATAAGTCTAATAGAGTCATGAGTAACCCAGGCAATATGAATAACCATGGGTGTAGCAGAGTTTAGGTTTAGGGTTTAGTTTAGGTTTTAGGGTTTTAGGGTTTAGGGTTTAGCATTTAGGGTTTAGGGTTTATGGTTTAGGGCTTAATGTTTAGGGTTTAGGGTTTAGTATTTAATGTTTAGGGTTTTTTAAAAATTAAGTAAACTGGTAGGTTTAGTTTTGTTTAGTTTATTTTTCATTTATTTGAGTTTATTGAATTTTTTTATTTTTATTTACTTTTATTTTTTATTTTTACTTAGTTTAGTTTATTTATTTTAGGTTTGGTTTTATTTTAGTTTATCTTTAAGTTTAGACTTTATTTTAGCTGAGCCTTTATTTTATCTTATCTTTTAGCCTAGTTTTATTTCCTTCATTTTGTGCCTAGCTC